>JAPDOI010001722.1:0-20000 GCA_029168955.1 Aplectana chamaeleonis
GGAAATCGTCAATTTTTTCGAATTTCTTCCCAGTCTTGCAAGTTTCCACCCTCGGTCGCCCTTTTCCCATACAAATAACATCGACCCCTTTTCTCTTCGAGCCGAATGAGGTACTGTGGTAAATTTCCTTTCTGTGCAGGAACCGTGACTATGGGCACATAGCTGTTTATAGACTCGTGAATAGTTATGAATATTTCATACATTTCATCAACTGATTGAAGTGAAGAAAAAGACCCGTACCAGTCAATATCTAGCAGAAAAGCACGAATTTTTCCCATATTCGTGTTCAGCGCCTCAAATAACCACCCTGGGAGAAGTTTGGACAAAAAAATAATTTTTTTTATAAAAAATACCTTTTTTAAAAATAATCTTTCGGGCAGCTAAAATACGGTTTTCACAAGTACTGGGAAGGTGGTCGATCCGAAAAACATGTCCACGTGCGTAGTTCTGGCAGCCAGGCCTGGTCACTCCCCAATAAGGCTCTTCCTTTCCGTTTTGTCGTGGAACTTTTCAGGTGCGAAATATTAGATTGCCGCTTAGGTAATAGCACAAAAAGCATTTATGGAGTTCGAAGGCAGTGTTCACGATGATTTTCGTCCCGAGTTTTTCACATAAAACAATGCGTTGGCCTCCAAGTGTTACCAAAATTACGAAGAAAGAAAAGGAAATAAAACGTCGTATTTCAGTGACATTATTCTATAACATGGACTAGTTGTCCGATAGGATGAACATGTTCATGTTGGTTGTCACCCGTGGAATTCGGCCCGTAAAACAATAGACGGATATCTTATGCAAAACAGGATTAGTTAGGTCCCCAAGGAAGGAACGGAGTAATAGAGAGTAGAAAATTGCAAATGACGGGTCCACAAAAGATTTCATTGTCACAACGAACAGTTTCTGTGAGAGTAAAGAGGCGGGGTGAGAGTAGAGGGTTTCGCGCCCTTTTGGTGCGTTTTTCTTGATTTCCTCGTCATTTTAGTTCTACACGGGGGCCACTTGATTAATATAGCGAATAATCTCAAGTTTGAAGAGGGGTCGTGAACACTGCCTTTAACCAAAGGTTATCAATATCATCTTAGAAACAATGCACGCATTTTCAGCAGTGTATTACCACAAACTTTATGCCTATAAATACCTGATATTGCTGAGCTTGGTGCAAAAAGTTGTGGTTGCTGTTTGAGAGCGGTTGCTTGGTCTGTCCAGGCAAAAAGCTTGAACATAGACAGGATGTTCCGCGTGAGAGAGGCAACCATTTCTGTAGCTGCGATTCCTTGCACTTCACTTCACCTTGTAAAACTTCTTTTTCACCAAACTCAATGCTACAATTGTACGTATCGTAATATGCTAGACTTCCAACTAATGAGTTTCTGTTACAATTCGCGAGTCCCGGCCTCATGACAGGCCGATAAACGGCCACACCACCGTCGATCAGGATCAAGGGGTGATCACATCGCGTGTCGGAGCGAATTTAGCTGCCGCGCGACGTTTCCCGGCAATGCGCGGCGGCCAAAACTCCGTGCGCGGCGCCAAAACTCGTTCGTTTCCGACGCGATGTGCGGTCGCGCAGCGCGTGGTAGGCAGTCGACGGTGAGACATTGGCCGTTTCGGCGGCCTGTACGTGTTTAGTGTGCGCGCAACATCTCCTTTTTTATGATGAGATTTTCTCCGTCCATCACCTCGAATTATCTTTCGTCTTATTGAATTTGACGTGTTCAGAACATCGGATGTCTACAAAACCACTTTATTTTGCGTTATCAGGAGCAGGTCTCATCTGCGTGGGAAGCATCCTTTCATTCGTATGTCTCCTACTCGACATCGATAAATTCCAGGACGACCTGCTAAGGAGTTCGGACGAGTACAGGGTGAATCATGTGTCATTTATCTTCGAAACAGAAGTTTTCATTTTTACAATAGGGCAAGCACATCTATCAACTAGTGTCCTGATTGAGCAATGATGTTTCACGTGCACTCCTTTTCGGTTGCATGGTGCAGTCCGGAAAAAGACCGTCGCAACATACAACGCACTTCTCACAGTTTCAAGCTTCTAGCCTCCTGCCTTCGTTTAATGTAATATGTATAACTTTCAACCCTATCTAGACGACCTTCCTGATTCAAGTCAAAGGAACCTGATTAGTAGATTGGAGAAGAGCTGAGTGTAAGCGTCTGTGAAAGCATATTTATGAATTGCAAAATCCAACCCTCGCTCTGAGAAGGAGTGTACGTTTATTCGTATTCACGGTACTTGATTTGCAGTCACTGTCGTCTCAAGTATGGGGAGACATTGTGACGGAGGCCGACAAGATTGTAAGAGCCAGAAGATCCAACGACGATGACTTTGGCACAGGTACAGTCAGCATGGTTCCTAGTGGTACTTTGCGTTCTTCCAAAGAAAGATTGGCGCAAACTCGGTGCACCTATATTACAGCATCTGACACCGAGTTTGTGCCAATCTTTAATTGGGAACGCAAAGTATCACCAGGATCCATGCCGATGTTACATACAGCAACACATTTTTCCGTACATCGCACCCTACTGCGCGCATTTCTGGGCGTTTTCTTTTTTGAAAACCAAACAAGGAAAATACGAAAACCATCGAGAATGAAAGTTAGAGAGCGGAATCCGAAAATCCACCCATAAACAGGCAGTCGTGGGGTAGGTAGTACGTCTGCACATTAGGGGTTGTATCCCAGGGCAAACATCGGATACAGCCCCTCGTCGTGATCAGGAGTTGCGGCTAACG
Source organism: Aplectana chamaeleonis (assembly GCA_029168955.1). Lineage (NCBI taxonomy): Eukaryota > Metazoa > Nematoda > Chromadorea > Rhabditida > Cosmocercidae > Aplectana > Aplectana chamaeleonis. Next base: position 2,741 of record JAPDOI010001722.1, read on the forward strand.
GCAGCATATGCTGACAACGTATGCTGTGGCCCAAGCCCTCATTATCGACAGCCTGTTCTGCAAACGCATAAAGAATTTGGACATTCACACTCTTTAGCGGTGTTGGGTATGATCTTTGTCACGGCCAGCAGCAAGGATGCCAACCTCGCCTCGGTCCACAACAAGGAGGCTTCCCTTGCGATGGGCCATGGGAACGATCCCCTCAGCGTCCAAAATTGACGTCCACGAAGTGACGCAAAAATCACCTTCTCAGACCGGCTTCTAACTGCCAACTGTTCCCTCAGTGAGACTGGCCGCCTTATACAGTGCGTTCAGAAATGATAGGCTCACCCTTGAAAATTGAGGTTTTCAAAACGCTTTACAGTTTGGCGACCCATACTGTTTACCATTGAATTCAGCAGTGCAAAAAAAAACTGTGTTTACTCAATCTTATGAGTGCTCCACAATTTTGAACAATTTTGAAGTAAATTTTCGGTTTCTTCACCGTTCAGAAATGATAGGCTCACCATGCGAAAACAAATATTTATTGAAAAAAAACGTGAACAAGCATGAAGATCTAGTACGACATAGGTCCACCAACGTTAGCAATAACCTCAAAAATTCTCTTAGGCATAGAAAGTATGAAATTTGATATGACATTCTTATGAAGGTTGGTACAGGCTTCGAGAGTAGCAGCTTTAATAAGCTCATCTACAGTGCTATACTGCTTGTTGTTCGCATAAACCTGGCCCACCATTATGCCCCAGATAATCTCTATGGGGTTGCAATCAGGGCTGCACGCAGGCCATTCCATCACACGAACTCGCTGCTGCTCCAACCAGGATTTTGTAGACCTCGACACATGTACTGCAGCGTTATCCTGCTGGAAAGTGAAGCGCTGACGTCGTATTCCAGAAAAGAACAACAGCAGATGTCTCCTAAGAGTTTCCTCGTATGACTCCGACTCTGAGAAAATCTGTGGTGACGGCACCGCAATGACGCCGTGTAGGTGCCCATAGGGCCGTGTAGGTGCCCTATAGGCACCTACACGGCGTCATTGCGGTGCCTTCACTACAAACTTTCCTGCTTGCACGCCGATAGCAATGTAGGCTCCGCAATCGCACCTCGCTGAGGATCCGATTGTCGCGTTGGCTGAGCGTTGACGCCGCGTAGGTGTTTTTCAAGACATCTACGCGACCTCGCTGTGAAGCCTCCGAGGTGAGTCGAATGTAATTGCCTTCACCATTATATGGGATATCGAATAGTTGTTTGTTAAGCAACACACCAATACAGCTGATGATACAGCTTTCCAGCTTTCGCCAGTCACCCATTTCACATGTTTTCTTCGGCATCCTTTGCTTTGGAATGGCAGTCGAACTATTTGTTCCTTTATGTATTTTAGCTTTCCAAACCCAAAGAAATGCGGAATTCGCCAAAACGTATTCCAAATAAAATTCCATGCTAATCAAACACAGATTGCATACATCTAGCTTTGATACTTGAATGTAGGAATCTCTATGAGAACCTCACCCACGTCAATCGGACAATAAACTAGCATAAGAGCTGCGCTGAAAAATAGAATCTTACGAGAACCATTAACGCTGTGCGTATGACTACAAATTTCGACAGTGATGGTTTTCGTTGCTCTGTCACACTTCGAGTCTTTGAATCGTTTTGTTCCGAGACTACTCAGCATTTAGAGACGTGTTCGTCACTTAGGAGCGCGATGCCAGAATGAAGTGCAATACCGGTGATATTGTTTGCGTTTTGGGCACAAAAAGACCTTTTATGCTTCTTTGTCAACACTGTTCAGAATAGACCATTAGTTGATCCCGAGAGACATCTGAAATCAGCATCGAGAGCCCTTTTTAGGAGACACATTGCTTACTCTGGAACAAGGTATTTAGTAAAAGTTAGCCTCAACACAATCAACACGAGAAACTCCCTTCCAAACTTGAAGCAGTGATGAGTGAAAGTGACCATTGTCACGCCTATATGCCTTGTTTGAGAGTAAGCCATGTGCCATTTTAGAAAAAAAGCTTTCGATGGTAATTCCGAAAGTGTCTTCATATCCCCCAGCGAACACCGAGAACGTAAGAAAATGTGGTTTTTAAAGGCAGTGTCTTAAGGGCACTCGAGTACTCGATCATTCGAAAAAGTACGGCTTTTGAAACAAACGATAATGAAAACAAAGTCTGTAACTCGAATGATGTGATTTTTTTGTGAGAAATTGTCAAGTACAATACTGGTCATAATTTTTGCGTTTTCGCCAGAAAAAAAAACGCGGAAAAGCCTTTTTTTAATCCTGATTCCATATATCTCTAGATTCACAAATGGACCATTTTGAACAGTTATGACAAAAGAGCGAAAATAGGTTTTTTGCGATTTTTTTTTCGCCGAAAACGCAAAAAAAATTATGACCAGTGCTGTACATTGCGTATTAGACTTCGGATCGGATCGAATATTTCATTGAACGATAATCACATTATTCGTTTTATACTCGAATACTCGAATATTCGATTCATCTGGGAACTAACATTGTCGGATTTCTCGAGAATTCGATTAATTTAGGACATCCAAATATCCGCTTTCTTAAGGATTCATTCAGAACATTTAAAGGCAGCGTTCACGATGATCATCCTCGTTGACTTTCCACAGTGAAATGATAGGCGAGAAGGATCCTAGGCTCCCAGTGTCGAAAGAACGGTCGAAAACGAGCCAGGAGCTGCAAAATGACGGCTGCAAACAAGCGTTTTGGTGCCCCAGACACGCCCCGTGCCCCAGATCCGCCCCTCGAAAGGAACAAATGAAGACTCAGATTATAGGAATGATCAAGTGAAGGAAGTGCTGATAAGTGAACTGACCGCTTCATTGCACTGATAGGTATCATTCTTCTAGTGGTCAATTCCTCCACGCTCAAAAATCAACGTAAACAAGAGAGGGCCTATTTTTGCTCAAAAACGCGTCTTTCGTGTCCTTTTTAAGCATGCCTTGCTATATAGAGCACCAGACCTTTCGTAAACCGTTGAGATATCGGAAGTGAAATTTATCGTGAACACTGCCTTTAAAGCCACAGTCCAAGCTCAAAATCGATTTTTCGTATTCTATCCAGTCTTGAAGAAAATTTCACGCTGATCACAATGGTGTCTTCAGAATCGCTCAGAACTCACTACGAACTGAGTTACGGCTCCTCAAAGATTTTAATTTTGAACTAGTAGAAGTTCACGGACGAGTTGTGTCGAGCCTGTATTTTCTCGTTACTGGCAGCCATCATTCTGAATCAGGTCACAATATGAAGCCAGACCGAAAACAAAAGGAAGAACATAAATTTTGAACAAAATCATTCGCGCGTCTCTTCCCTATTGAGGTCGGAAACCTGGCGGTGGGCGTTACCCATTTTTTCTTTGAAGGGGGCGTGGTCGGCTTTTTCCTAGCTTTTTCTCGCTTATTTGAGCGAATTGAGATTTTGCGCTTGGCAGGGTTGCTATAGACGGCGATCGGACCATAATATTAAAAATCACCTCTGAGGTTGGACTGTGCCTTTAAGTGTTCGGTTTTCCGACTATTTCGATTATTGTAAAAAAAACTTTTTAAAAAACCTCGAGTACTCGCTCATTTCGGGTCACGGGCTTCGAATATTCTGGCATTGAAAAGAAATAAGCAGATTTATCTATGAAATATTTCGAAAGTCGAATTGAATCGGCCGAGTACTTTTCCGAATATCAATACCAAACGGAAAGATTAAGGTTTTCAGATTAGTTCACTCATTCGGAAATTTCGAAATGTTTTTATCTGAAATTCTCATTCAATCGGGCAACTCAGAAAGAGAATTGAATCACACTCCCTCCTTGAAAATTCAGTCATTAGAAACTTTCTGACAGTTGCCATTAAAATTATAAATTTTTTGAGAACAATATGCAATCGTTTTCTGAAAATGTCATGGTCTTTCGTTTACTTGAAAATTACTGTGGAATTACCATGTCTTCTCGGCCTTTTCTCTAAGGAATGAATTCCGAAATTCAGGTAGACTCCGAAAAAACAACAGAAATATTAAGCAATGTAACAAATGGCATTGTTTCTTAGATCGCGGTTGCTGCAGTTTTGGAACCGAAATTTCGAAGAATACAAGAAGCGTGATACTCGAATGATACAAGAAGCGTAATACGCGGAGACGCACCGAAATAGAAATTGGCGAGACTAGTTGGAACTTCGATCGATACTGCAGTATGACTCATTTGGGCCAGTTCGGAGGTGTGTCGAACGCGGAGCTGACGGGAAACTGAAAGCCAGCGTACTCATCGCGGTGCCGACGCGGTTTCGCCGAGAAGCCGTGTACCTCGTCATCGAATCGCGGAGCCGACATAAGGCTATCGCAGGGCCACTGCGTCACACACCATTTTTCCACGATCGCGGAGCCGCCAATTCACTGCCGATACCCCATCGCGGTACCAGCGAGAATCTCGGGGCTATCGCGAAACCAGCTGTACCAATTTTCTCAGAGGAGTTCATCCGACAGGAAGTGAAGGCCATCTCCGAAACACCTTCGCTGCAAAATGCTCCCCAACACATCAGCGAGCCGCCACTAAAATTCCTCCTGCTAAAGATCAACGGATCCCTGCGGAGATTCCTCCATTAGTACCGAGCTCCATCAGGACCACCAAGATTGAATTTTTTCTCGTCGGCGAAAATAACCTGAACAATTTTAAGCTCATTTGTTCAAGTTTTCTTGGCTTATGGGAGATCGCATTACCTTTTTCCAGTCGGTTGCCATGTTCTTCCTTGCAAATTTCAGTCGAGCTTCTTTGTGGTTGGCGGAGATTGACGGGGCCTTCTTCATACCTTGGCGAACGATGTTTTCATTGCCGTTTAAAGTGTTCCAGACAGTTGTTTTCGAAACATCAAGCGATCATTCAGACCTGACAGGTTTCAGCGACGCTGATGGGACATAGGCGACTGATCCTTCGGGCATCCTGACTGGTGACCCGATGTACCCACGTCAATGATATGTAATGGACTAGTAACGGTTAATTTTTCGAAGTAAGAAATTTGAATTTTTACGGGGTCATTTCTGAACGGTGAAAAATCCGAAAATTTATCTTAAAATTTTTCGAAATCGAGGAGCATTCATAAGATTGAGTATGCACAAGTTTTTTGCACTGCTGAATTCAATAGTGAACAGTATGGAACGCCAAACTGTGAAGAGTTTTGAAAACGTCGGTTTTCAAGGGTGAGCCTATCATTTCTGAACGCACGCCGCTGTCGTACAAGAGGATGCTGCAATGTTCATTCGTATCAGACAAATCAACGGAGGAGAGTGTCAGCAGCCACTAGGAGGGGAAACTGCCGGTCTCACGCGTGCCAAGATAAACAAAGGGATTGTATCCGAGCACAAGTAGCAGGAGCTGCTGCTATGTAATTGGGGGAGTGCGACCCCTATTGTGCCAGCGTACTACCCCCCGACTGTCTGAGAAGGACTCCGGATAGCTTCGTCGCTTCAAAGTTGGCAGGGATGGAGCGATTATCCGCTACCATTGATAATCACTCCACCAGCAGTGACGCAAGACTCGGCCACCGCGATGCAGCAAAAGCCGAGGTCCGCCACGATACGACCACAAGTGGAGCACTTTTCAATCATGCGAGATGCAAAAAGGACAGTTGATCCCCGCACCGCTGCAGTAACTGGATGCAGCGACTTGACCGACCCCGAGCTCGTGATGAACATTTCCAGAGTGATGGAAGTGCTTCGTTGGCGGTTCCTCTGTGACGCCATGGATACGCAGTACCACGAGGGTGTGCGCGCAAAAACGCGCCATTCAAAAATTCGCGCAATCAGACTCGGGTCCATGAAAGAAACTAGAAAATTACACATCGCTTTTGCAAGTGATGCCATTTTCGATAAGGTTCAACATGTGTTACATGTTCAGCCCTTCATGACATCACCACTGCTGATATACGCCCCTTGCAACTAATCCGCCATCCCCCAGCGCTACTGGAAGGCACAGTACGCCCTCAGGCATGGTTTTCGCGATTTTCATTTCATGGTGAAGCAGAAAACCATGTATAGCACCTGTAATGCGTGAAATCTCAACTTTTCCAAATTAGCGAGACACAGAAGGAAGCCACTCTGAGAAACCTCCCAACGGGAGGCCATTCACCACAACCCTTGATCGATTTTTCGAGGCCAATAGAGACCAAGTGCACTATTATGTAACTTGAAGCAAAACATTGATTTCCCTTCCATTTCCGGTATCTCACTTTAGCTTGCCCTGCTTCCGCCCAATATTTGCGAATAATGAGAAATAGAGACAGGTCTCTAGCCAGACAGCTTATCCACCAAATTCTCGCCGCTCGAAAGTAACAGTAAGCAGTATTTGAGGGTTAATAACTCCGTTCGCAACAGGTTACGAAAGGTTCCAGAGGTACCATTGATATCAGCGCGAGCTGTTAACAATGATAAGCTCCCAACCTGCAGAACATTTCTTTGGGAGTAATATGGCTTACTCCAACGCCGCAACCAACGTTGAGACGCCATGCTTGGACAACTGTAATCTATACTTGTTATGCCACCACATGTTCTCTAATCAAGCGCTCCGTACATGAAGAGTGTTACGGCAAACCAACCACCACTGTCCTGGTTATAGTACAACGCACAAAAACGCTTTTTGCAGAGTTTTTTTTATTCTCATTACAGTGATACTCGTTGTCACGGAACACAACTGCCCATCTGGTCCTCCTGGCTATCCTGGATCTCCTGGCTTAGCTGGAGGTGTGTTTAGTATTTCGCACATCACTTTCCAATTCCTACGAAGGCTATCAATTCGTAACTCACAGATAGAATATTATTCAGATAATGCTCCCCCGGGATCGCCTGGAAAACGAGGCGAAAATGGTTTGCGAGTGGGAGCTCTGCGCGAAAGTCGGAGGGAATGCATCGCATGCCCTCAAGGGCCTAGAGGACCACCTGGACCGATTGGGCCGCCAGGCCATCCTGGCCCTCATGGCATCCATGGCTACAGAGGCAGAAACGGTACCGACCATTTTGTTACATTCATGCTTTCCTCAGCCCTTCCGCCGAGTATAAAAGTTGTCGACAACGGCACACTCCACCGGCATTTGGTGGACACTTATGTAGCGTAATTCTGGTGCTTTAACAGAATCGTCTCCTTCCTTCATTCTCTCTTGCAATCACAAAACAGTCAACCACACGATTAATCTAACCTATGGGGTCAGGACAGGGCTGGCGTCCTGGAAGGGTTATTCTGAATATGCACCCCTCCAGCTTTTCAGCCCCCCCCCTCTGAAAAAACAAGATCAGCTGCATTCTCACTAGTGAAACACCGCTGTCACAATCTCGGCTTTCTTTGACAAACAAGTGTCCAAAGTGGCATTAAAAATTACGGTTTGTTTTGGTACCGGAACAGAAGTGGATGAGTTACTGTGCTTATCTGGGCCAGATTCCGGTCCGCAAATGCGTCTCGACACGCTTTGAGGCCACACGCTCCCGAGTCAGAAAAGCTTCCAGCGCCGCAGCCGCCGATCTGCTGATTCTAGGTGGGTTTTGGAAAGTGGAAACTAAGAAAAATTGGAGGAAATTGAATAAAAAAGCCACATCGAGTCGGCTTTGGCGCTGGAAACCCGACTGACTCGAGCGCGTGCAGCCGCGAAGCGTGTTGAGACGCATTTGCGGACCGGAATTTGGCCCAGATAAGCACAGGACACAGCAGCGTACACGATGGGTCGAAATAGTGAAGTTAAAGACAAAATGATTGAGATAGCAAAGCTAATAGACTCTTACAGCCTGAACTCACCTCGTTGGAAGCTTCGAAAACCAGCCGTATTGACAGTATTCAGGCAATCAATTTGAACAAGGTTGTATTTGAGGGGTGGGAATTGTAAAAAAATGGGCGGAGACTAGGTGTCTTGCTAGCTCAAAAAGTTCAATACGGTCATTTTGAATTACGCATCCAACGACCTGAGCGTTATATAAGGAGACGTACAGCCCCATCACCGTGGCTATCCCAAACAATTTTTCGAGCCTGTATGCAGCCTTTAAGAAAATTCCATAAGAATTTCATACACATAAAATTTCAAGCAAATATGAGTTATGCAAGCAGGCTAAACAGGATTTTTCTGACTGTAGTGAGAGATTACCCAACTTACTTACTTTGATACTTTGATGATCCATTCAGCTGGCGATCTTCTCAGCGTGGACCACAACTCTTCCATTCTGCGCGATTTCTGGCCACTTGCATCCAGCATGACTGACCACGATCCCTGAAATGTTTCGAGATCGAGTCAGACCATCTTGATGGAGGTCGTCCCAGCGGCCTCTTTTTATCTCTTGGGAGCCACTCTGCAACTCGGAGACTCCATCTATCATCGGTTCTTCGCAGTAAATGGCCGGCCCAGCGATGCTTCGACTTCGCCATATACTGCAGCGGATCCTTCAAACGCGACTTCTGCCTCATTTCTGTACTTCGTATGCCTTGTTGCCACTGCTGGCGTCGGCTCGTCTTCAGAAGACACCTCTCCAAAGCACGGTGTGTTGTTTGCATGGCATTGGAGATAGTCTTGTTATCAGGCCAGGTTTCCGTCGCGTAGCACATTGCGGGCAAAACAGCCGCGTCGAAAATAGAAGCCCTCAAGTCTGGATCCACAATTTGGTCGGTCACTTCCCGAATTGATCCGAAAGCTGCCCACGCGCCGCGTCTCCGTGATATTTCGGGGACGATGTTGTTCAGCATGTTCAGCTCTCTTCCCAAATATACGTATGAATCCACTTTCTGAAGAGCGACTCCATTCAGCTTCACTGTCCCACTGTCGCACCACTGATTCACCATCATCTTCGTTTTAGACATATTCATCTCCAAACCAATCCTTCTACCAGCCGCATCGAGTTCGTTGACCATCGTCTCCATTTCAGCCGTAATTTCAGAAATCAAAACGATATCGTCGGCGAAGCGTAGATTATTGATCTTTTTACCATCGATGGAGCAGCCTCTGTCGTCCCACTGCAAGTCTACCATGGCGTCTTGAAGCGCAGCCGTGAATAACTTTGGCGATATGGTGTCTCCTTGCCGTACTCCTTTCTTGATTGGAATCTTCAACTTTCGTTCGAACAGTTGAATAGTTGTAGAAGTGTCCGTAAAGCACTGTTCGAGTAAGTGAACATAAGCGGAAGAGATCCCAGCGTGGACCAAAGCATTGAGGACAGCATTGGTCTCCACAGAGTCGAACGCCTTCTTGTAGTCCACGAAAACGAGAACCAGAGGGAGTGATATTCACGACTCTTTTCGATGAGTTGAGTGACAGCTTGGATATGGTCCATACAGGAGAAGTTTTTGCGGAAACCGGCCTGCTCCACTGGTTGATAGTCGTCCAAGATTCGTTCTATACAGTTGAGGAGAATCTTGGTGAAGGTCTTGTATACAACTGAGAGAAGACTGATGGGTCGGTAATTGGCAATATCCTCCCGTGCGCCTTTCTTAAACAGCAGCACCGTCTTTCACTCTCTCCATGCATCCGGAGTCTTACCAAGACGTAGGTAGTGGCTGAAATGCCTTGCGAGAAGAGAGTGGAGAGCGCTACCTCCTGCGCGAAGAAGGTCCACCGAAATGTTGTCGGGACCGGGGGCAGTGCCCTTCTTCATGCTTCTAATGGCCACAGCAACTTCCGATTCCAGGAGTGTCATCATCTGGTGGCGTTGCACATCTTGGAACAGGTGTGGATGAGCGGAAGAGATTCGTGTAGAACTCTTGAGTGATGTCTTCCATGATCCTCCGAGATGTCTGCACTACTCCATTTCTGTCCGTGAGGGCACATACAACAGCTTTCTGATCACTGAGGTCGCGCTTGCAGAGCTTTATACTGATCCGTTTTTCAGCCGCTTCCAGCAACTTCGTTCTTCTGTACGCTTGCAACGACTCCTTAACAGCGATTCGGCATGACTTGTTGATGGTGACCTTCTCCAGATGAGTGGCATTGGGATCTTGTTTAACAACTCTTCTTTTTTCCAAGAGCGCAGTGGCGAGGCTATTGAGTCTTGGAATGGGTGTCGTACCGGCTTGACGCGAAATTTCCCCACACTCGATTAGGCCTTTGGCTAGATTTTCGTAGTCTACCGTTGTATCTTCGTGAAGATTCCATGCGTGAGACTTGATAGCGGATTCCAACACCTCAGCGTCGAAGACGGGGAGCCGAACAGGTGCCGGCCTATGAGTATCACGTTTGAAGATCTTCTTATTGAGCGATGTCTTCGCACGTAAAAGCCGATGATCCGAGCCGGTGTCGAATGAAGGCAGCACTGACACGTCAAACAAGCTCCAGCGTCGGTTAATCAAGATGTGGTCTATCTCCGACCTTGTCTGGCCATTCGGACTTTCCCAAGTCCATCGTCGATTTGATGGTTTTTCGAACATTGAGTTTCCGTGAAAGAGGCGCCATGCCGACAGGAAGTCTAGCAGTCGTTCTCCATTTTCATTTCGAAAAGCAGCTCCATGCAGTCCTAATCTCCAATCGCCGCCGTGGTTGTTCGTACCGACGATAGCATTGAAGTCACCAACAACTAGCTTATAGTAGCTTCTCTCCTCATGTACAGTCTTCTTCAGAAGCTCATAAAACTCTTCACGCTCTTCTTGCGCAGCGATAGAGGTTGGGGCGTATCCATTGATAATAGACACAATTCCTTGCTCTTCGTTTCTCAAACGCAGAACGCCGAGACGTGGACTTATGATTTTATGAGAATCTACCAAGTGGTGCACCGTCGAATTAATGAGGAATCCAACGCCGCCGATGTTCTTATTGTCCACCTTGGCTCCGATGACGATAAGCTCGTTGTGATCGGTCTTTCTAACGGTTTCCGTCCTGCCTTTCGTCTCCTGCAAAGCGATAACATCGTACTTGATCTGACGGCTTCTAAGAAGGAGTGTTCGAAGATCGGTTTCCGATGCAATTGTGCGGCAGTTGTATGTACATATGTAAAGGCAGTGTTGATGTCGTGTGGTGTGGGAGTTTCCAATTTTCCGTATCCGATGACGTCCTATTGCTCCGAGATTAGATGGCCCCTCACCGGTAGAGGCTTCCTCCGACGCCGTAGTGGAGCATATCCGGTGCGCGGAGTACTGGGGCGCAGATTTAGTTGTCCGAGCGTTTCTTTTCGGTCTGGTTACTCTCGCTTGTTCCCTGCTAAGGATACAAGGATAGCCGCCCGTACACAGAAACTGCGTACTGCGTGACCGGTTTGCACCGTTGGCCACCAACAAGTGGTGTTCACCCTATCACCGCGATGAGGTGGTGCATGAAAGGGATTACCCAACTAGTTACATAAAAGTAAGAAAATTCCACACTTATGTGTAAGAAGATCACCCTCCTTTTTCATGATCGCTCAGGGTAAGTTGTGCGCGCAATGAGTTGCGCTTTGCGCAATTACACACGCGAGTTTTTAAGGCGCGGTGACGTTGTTAGGATTCGTCTTGTCGTGCGATATGGTAATTCGTACGCGGAGAAGACCGCATACTACTTTTTTTCAAGTGTTTGTGTAGCTTGGCCTCTGTAGTGAACAAAAATGCCGGAAGGGTCCATGAAAAACCTTCATTTGTAAAGGAACGTCAGTCTGAACACACTGTAAATTCAAATTTAAATTTTGCGCCAAAATCGTTTTTGAAGTTTTTCTGCCTTTGTAGATCTTGTCCCTGTCATTTTCAAAGTTTTTCTGCATGTGGAGTTTGTGCCGAGACTGTTTTTCATGTTTGTTTGACAGTCACATCAACATTCTATAAAAAGTGGTAGATGACTGGTGGGAAGTGGTGGCGGATCCTCATCTTTAACCCCTTCCAACCTCATAACCTCAGTGTTTTGACGCGCCGAAGCTTACCGATGTGGTCTATTGAGTTCATTCATGGAGTTGAGACTGAGAAATGGAATGTGGTTCCCAGCGCGCATGATGCCTTTTCAGTTGGAAGGCTCCTCAAAAGCAGCACGCGCTGCTCCGAGGAGCACGTGGTCGATGCAGAGCGACTACGTGGCGCTGACAAGTGAAACTTGTGCTTCCCCTTATCCCCCTAGCAGCGGCACGTCGTGCTGTCGTATAAGCACGTAGCGCTGACACGCGAAACTTTTGCAGCACTCCCTCGCAGCAGTAGGTCGTGCCATTATGGAATCACGTGGTGCTCACAGGCAAAACTTTTGCAGCAACCCCAACTCCCTTGCAGCTGCGCGTGCTCCCACCGTCATCCCAAGACGTTCGGGGGCAAAAAGTCCCACCCCGGTAAGGGCAGCCTCCCACCCCTCATTACGACAAGGGATCATGTCGACGAAGAGGGACTTTCCTCGCTGAGGACCGTGGAGGACACAGCCTCAGCGGTCGAAAATCGTCCAGAAAGTGACTCTTTGTCACCTTCTGTGAGGCAGCGTCTATACGTTGGGAGAGCAGGCGTTCCCGCTGTTGTGCGCCTCTCGACGCTCCTCAACGCTGGAGCAGCCCGTGCCCGTAAATTACCACAGGCAAACACCCCCTGCCTCGTGTTCATTCGATTGACAACCTTTGATCGGGTGATCAATCGCTCGAGTCGGTGCAACGGCTGATAATTTCCCACAGTTTTCGACTTCCATGAAAAACATGGGCAATACTTTTGCTACAGGTTTGATGCCGCCTGCTTCAGTTATGGAGTAGTAAGCTTGAAGCGCGCTGCTTCCCTCGTGATGCTGGCGTAAGCGCGCGAGAGCGAGCGGGCGAGCGGGCCAGGGCGCGCGAGAGGGAGCGCGTGTGAGCGGCTAGCAAATCGTGTGGCCACGATTAACGATTTTTCGTAATCGCACGCTCTCCCAAAGAGTGGACGGAGCCTGAGCGGTCCCGAAAGGCCAACTGCGCTCTCTATAGGATCTCTATGGGAAACACCTTATATAGGTGCCTGATCAATTGTTGGCCACCTGCACAACGTATCCAATAGGGAGCATTGTGGCTCGATTGTCGCCCAAATTGCATTGTAGTCGAATCAAAAGCGGGTGAGGGCCGAACAGAAAGCTTGTGTTCTAGAGCGTGCTTCTCATTTAGACGACGATATGCCCAAAGCTGCTCGAGAAGCTCCGGGCCGTATCGTCGTCCACAGCGCTTTGTAGTGGAAAAGCATATCGTGGCCAAATCGGAGCCTTCCAGTGCCTGAGCAGCCACGCATAGCACATCGGAACGGACGCGATCACATTAAAGGCAGTGTTGACCGCTAGAAGGATGATACCTATCAGTGCAATGAAGCGATCAGCTCACTTATCAGCACTTCCTTCACTTGATCATTCCTATAATCTAAGTCTTCATTTGTTCTTTTTGAGGGGCGGATCTGGGGCACCAGGCGTGTCTGGGGCACCAAAACGCTTGTCTGCAGCCGTCATTTTGCCGCTTCTATCTCGTTTTCTACCGTTCTTTCGACACTGAGAGCCTAGGATCCTTCTCGCCTATCATTTCACTGTGGAAAGTCAACCAGGATGATCATCGTGAACGCTGCCTTTAATAGCTGAAAAAATGTGCTTCATTAGAGAACGGACGAAGAAAATGAATGATATCGGAAGAAATGTAAGGAGGAAGTGATAAGGTGTGTACTTTCAACGCACACCTACAATTAGTAGAACTTCAATGCAAACAAAAAAGTTTATAGCGAAGGTGAGTATTTGGCCGTGACAAGGTGCATTTAACTTAACCTGTTCGTAAAAAGTAGTACTAAGCATGTGAAGTGAGGACATTGAAAGGAGGAGGAGGACTTGGCACACGCTTCGTCCCGGATTAACCCCAGAATCCGGGACAGACCCGGGACGCGATATGTACAGGGTTCTCGATTCACATTAAATATCAAACCTGTTCATACTAAAATGTTAACCAGTAACTTCTCTCTCTCTGAAATTCTTTAACTTGCTTGTTTAGTACCATTTTCGATCAACCCATTTCAATCAAGCTTTTCAAGACCAATTAAACACTCCTGCTCTGATTTTCGTTGGATTACATCAAATTCTACCATATGTTCATCGAAGGTATCCCATCACTGTCCCTTTCCATTTTTTCCGATATCATTCCTATTCTCCTCTCCGTTATCAATTATTTTTTTTCAATTATTAATGTGATCGCGTCCATTCCAGTGTTTGCTGTGTAGCTGCAGACAAGTCCCATATGCAAGACGAATTCTGCCGTCGCCGCGCCTTGAAAACCAAAAACCAGCTTTTCATTTGGAACGTAGCACAGAACGAAAATGGCATCACATCAATCCTGCGGTTTTTTCAGGATATTGTAAGTAAACTCTGAGACCGCCGTAGTGGGCTACGCGATCGAGCCTCACAGAATCCTTGCGGTCGCGCCGCGTGCTCACTTCTGCTAGATAGCCTGCGACAGAATAAATGCCTTCTATCGGGAGCGTTCGGCGACTATTCCTACTTCCTTCCTACTTGGTCAGTCGAGAATGGTTTACCCCATCGCCGGTGGAACAAGGAGTGAGTGCCTCTAACAGATTGAGGGATTTTTTCGGCGTGGCTCTGAGAGCCCATCGGAAATGCCTCGGTGGTTTGGGGTCGTTTATACTTCCAATAAGTGGGGCGGCGCGGCGCGCCGCGCCGCTTGAAAATACGCGCCACCAGGATGTATAATCGGGCTGCGTCGAATTTACGCGGCGACGTCGCAGAATGACGTTAAACACAGCCTGGAGTAGCTCTGACATAACACAAGGCCGATTGTAATGAGTGATTTCTTGTGCAAAAGAAACATCTATAATTTTTCGTACCATAACACAGCACCCGAAGGCGGATAGAATTTTCGAAAACGATTCATCTTTAGAAAAATGATTTCAAAAGCTAAGAAAATGATCTTTTCACAACCCAGCCTACTCTAAACAACGCCCAGGACCTTGGAAGGAATTTTAGAGATGAATCAGAAGAACAAAATTGAGAATGTGTATGAAAGAAGCATACTATGCCAATGCGGATCGCACGCGGCCGCCGCGCCGCCTGCTTTCCTCGGGCGGCGCGGCAGCACCTAGGCGGCGGCCGCGTGCGGCACCGTTGGAAGATTTCGAGCAGAAAAACTCTAAACGCCTCGCGGCGCCGCCAGGCGGCGCCGCTTCATCGATATGGCTGTATTGCATCTCGCTGCGCCGCGGCGGAAGTATAAACGACCCCTTTGAGCGCTTGGTCGGGTAGTGTATACTCTAATCTTGCACCGCGCTCAGGCCTCTGAAGACGACGGTGACGTCGAAACGTCAGGTCGCTGAATAAAGTTCCATCGTAACAACCTCGCAAGGCTCAAGTATCAGAAAAAACATCATTCCAATGCTGAGGTTCCAAGAAGAGAGAAGTTGGGAACTACATATTCCTAGTTTTCGTCGACTTCTGATTATCAATCCTACCGCACGCTATCTACATAACGTCGGCATGGATCCGGAAGAGACTTTGCGTTCCCCATTGGAGGTTGGCGCAAACTCGGTGCGCCTATGTTATAGCATATGGCACCGAGTTTGCGCCAACCTTCAACAGTGAACGCAAAGTCTCTTCCGGATCCATGCCGACCATAGAACAAGTGAGCACGCGGCGCGAACGCACGCAGCTGGTGAGGCTGGATCGCATAGCCCACTACGGCGGTTTCAGAGTTTGGTTAAACGTTAGTATTCACACGAAGGGGGGGGGGCAAAAAAGAAGAAAGGTAAAATCAAAAGAAATACTTGTCTGTGATTTTTTTTGAAATCCAAAAAAAGAGAGACTCCGTTTTTTTCTGGCCTCCTCTTTGCTCTCTACGCAGCGCTCAATAAGCACCCTTCAAAGGTTTCCGTGAAGCGTGCCTAGCCTTCTCATGGGTCACGCATAGTCGCTCCAGTAATTTCTGTCCGGATAACAAGGGTAACTTGCACGGCCTGGACAGCTGTCGCGGACTTTCGCTGCAAGCTTGTTTTTGGCAGCGATTGGGCTACCTGGAGCCACATCATGTTCGTGCTGAGTTCGTTTCCTGAACAGATTTCTTCACGCAACCATAACTCTATAGAGCGCGGATACCACAAATCATGTTTGTCTCGAGGTGGTGGTTAAAGACTATATTGAATTTAGGACGTAATGGTGGACCTGGTCAGGCAGGTCCTCGCGGGGATAGAGGAAACAATGGAACACCAGGTTTGCCCGGAATTCACGGTAGACCCGGTGACACTGGGTATCGCGGACAAGGAAAACCAGGAGCACGTGGTGTGCCTGGAGTGCGGGGCGATTTTGGAGTGGCAGGCTTATCAGGAATCACTGGTAAGCTATAATGTTTTCGATGTGCCTACGGTTTGTGTCCTTCAATCAATAAGCCGCGACGCAGCTGCACAATCGATCGATAAACTGAGCGTATAACAGCAGCGCCACGGCTTAATCATTGGAAAACAGTGACAATAAACCCTTTCCTCCCAATAATGATGAACAACAACTCGTATTTTCACCATTACACTTCCAGGGGCCATGGGTATGCCTGGTCTACGCGGACCAGCTGGACGTCCTGGAAATCCAGGAGCACCAGGCCAAGATGGAAACCCAGGACTTCCTGGCGAACCAGGAAGTGTTGGACCTGATGCACTCTACTGTTCCTGTCCGATTAGGCCACAGGTTGTCGTATTCGCCTCAGACAGGAATGTGGAGAATTTCGAACGAAAACTTCGACGACGAGAAGCTCGAAAGCAGCACTAAATCGACTTTTAGTTTAGTTTTTTTTTTACATTTATTTTTACTTCAAGAAGGATCTCGATTATCAATTATACAATGGAATTTGTACTCGCAATAAAGTTGATATGAATTGTGATTCCAGAATACAGAAGTTTGGGGCGCCTGTCTTGCCGAGTCCACTTAAAAACGGAACACTGTTCTCAAATAAATCGGAGTTTGATCGGATCTTAACGCGAAAAAAATGTTGTGCGACGTTAAACGTGAGATCCATAATTTCTTCGAAGGCAAAGCATGCTCTATAATCGAAAAATAGAATCAGGCCGTCCAGTGAGCTGCGCTCGCGCTCTGCTACACTTTCAACTCTCGTTCTCGTCGCAAGCCATACCCCTAGCTATTCACGAGCAAAGCCGGATGACCAGCGAGTGGTAAGCATCCCCAAAACTTGGAGCAGTGGGGTTGCGGACAGTTGAAGCAAAAAGGCATTAACTTTATGTCCGCAAAATACTGTTTTTCATCAATTTAGTCCTTTCGGAAATTCTGTCTAGCAAATGAACAGGACGCCACGAGCCCCTCACTTTCGCGACCCCAATAATCAGCGGTGTTTAAAGGCAGTGATCGCGATGAA
>JAPDOI010001722.1:45000-149292 GCA_029168955.1 Aplectana chamaeleonis
TGATTATGTTGTCTGCGTTTAAAAACAACATCCAAATCAATTCAACAATTTCACTACATTAAAAAAATCTAGTTGAGAGCCAAATCCAATGAAATAATTTCACGACATTTTAGAGTAGTGCCAAATCCTTGACCTTTTCTGCGGAGCCCAACTTTCAGAAACAATTTCAGCAGTTCCTTACTTATTTTTCCCGATACTGTTGTTAATGTTAACCGAAGTGTTCTTTTATCCGGCGAACCTAAAAACTTTTCATCGCAAACCTTCATAGCCTCACTTTTCATAGCCCTCTCGAAAACAACCAAAGGTTTATTGAGAATCAAGCATTTCGGGATGTCGCTTCTTGTAGTTTATTGGCATTCAGTTGTAAGGAATCAGTGATTAAGTGGCTTACCATGTCAAATATGTGCATTAAATTACGTTCCTCCTTGCATTAAATTTATTTGAATTCGACCCTGTGTTCTCGTCAGCGGCGGCTATTTTTATCGACTTCCCTATGGCTCTCACCCGTCGTCAAAGTCGTCTTTAATCTCAATCCCAAAATGATGGAAATTCCACTACGGCTAGTTCATCAACTGATATTCTGTCTGGTCAACTGACTACCGATGAGGTTTTGAGGAAGCTAAAGACAATTTTAAAGTGTGAAGCCACTGAGGCTTTACACTCTAAAACGCCCTTGCTTAATAAATTGCTTTTTTCGTTTAAAGGCAGCATACACGCTCGCAAGCATAGTCGAGATAACAGCATAGATCGGTCCGCACGGCCCGTACTATGTCGTCAACGACGTTTGAAGCGCTGAAAACTGTCCAGGATGACAGTATTTGACAATGTTTGAGCATTCTTGCCTTCCACGCCCGTATTTTCACACCCCTTCGAGTAACAGAATGAGAATCGATACTTGTGAAAACGTTTGATAATTGAGAGTGAATGCACTATCAAATGGGAGTGCACGAGAGAAATAGCTTGGTTTACTTGAGTATAACATGTCTGCATACCTATTTACTCTCGTCCACTTTCGAGAATGCCGCTCTACTTTGGCTGACCTCTTGAAATGGAGGATTTTATCAGTGCACAAACATGTTATATTGAGGTAAATCGAGTTTTTTCTCTACTGCACTCCCTTTTTATAGTGCTATCATTCTAAGTTATCACATGTTTTCTCAAGTTTCGATTCTCATTCTCGTACTCGAATGGGAGAGAAAATACGGGCGTCCGAGGCAGGATTGCTCAAACATTGCCAATTATTGTCATTCTGGATGGTTTCCAGAGCTTCAAAGATCGCTGACGACTTGCTAGGGGCCGTGCGGGCGTATTTATGCTGATATCCCGACCATGTCTGTGAGCGTGTATGCTGCCTTTAAAGGCAGTGTTCACGATGATTTTGGTCCCCGAGTTTTTCACATAAAACAATGCGTTAGCCTCCAAGTGTTACCAAAATTACGAAGATACGGTGGAAAACGCATTAAGACGTCGTATTTCAGTGATATTATTCTACAACATGGACTAGTTGTCCGGTTGGATGAACATGTTCATGGTGGTTGTCCCCGTTAGAAAATTGGGTCAATCGAAAATAAAATAATATTTCATGCAAAGCACGATTAGTTAGGGCCCTAAGGAAAGAACGGAGCAATAGAGAGTAGAAAACCGCAAAGGATGGATCCACAAAAGATTTCATCGGCACAACAAACACTTCCTGTGATACTTAAAGGCAGCTTTCACGATGATCATCCTCGTTGACTTTCCACAATGAAATGATAGGCGAGAAGGATCCTAGGCTCCCAGTGTCGAAAGAACGGTAGAAAACGAGAAAGAATCGGCATAATAACGGCTGCAAACAAGCGTTTTGGTGCCCCAGACACGCCTGGTGCCCCAGATCCGCCCCTCGGAATGAACAAATGAAGACTCAGATTACAGGAATGATCAAGTGAAGGAAGTGGTGATAAGCGAGCTGATCGCTTCATTGCACTGATAGGTATCATCCTTGTAGCGGTCAATTCCTCCACGCTCAAAAACCAACGTAAACAAGGGAGGGCCTATTTTGGCTCAAAAACGCGTAGTTCGTGTCCTTTTTGAGCATGCCTTGCTATATAGGGCACCAGACCTTCCGTAAACCGTGGAGATATCGGAAGTGAAATTTATCGTGAACACTGCCTTTAACAGTATTAGTTAGGCCCCGAAGGAAAGAACGGAGCAACACAAAATGGAGAATTGCAAAAGACGGGTCCACAAAAGATTTCATTGTCACAACAAAAAGTTCCACTGAGAGTAAAGAAACTGGGTGAGATTTGAGAATTTCGTGCCCTTCTGGTGCGGTTTTCTCTATTTCTTTGTCATCTCAGTTCTACCCGGGGGCCGAACAATCGAATCAGCGATTGACCTCAAAATCGAAGATTATCGTGAACACTTCCTTAGGGTACCAACCGCCTGTTTTGGAGGGGGGGGGGAGGTTCTGCGACGAAGAGTTGCGAATTCTCCTTTTCGTAATCGTATGAAGTGTACTGTCGCATATGGGAAAGCTTACCGGAAATCTGTACGAAGTAAAAGAAAACCACGGATGAGATCGAGTATCATTACAGCCATCTTCCAGAAAAGATACAATAGGGACATTAAAGGCAGTGTTCACGATAAAAGTCGGTTTTCTGTTTTTCCGTCTATCTTGAAAACGGTCCCATGCTGATTCCAATGATGTCCCTGGAATAGTACAAGACCCCCTGGGAGCGGAGTTATGGCTCTTCGAAATTCAGCAAGGGAAAATTATGGACGAGTTGTCCGACGCTTGTAACTCCCGTTTTTTGCAGCCGATGCGTGGGAGCTGACCTGAGTAAAGAGAGACGTTGAGAATGAAGGGAAGAACGGGGCTTTTGATCGGAAACCATCGCTCATTTAACCACAAATTCAAGGGAACTGTTATAGGGAGTGGGCGGAGTGGCCCAATGGGTCGGCTGGCCCACGCGATTTTCACCCACTTACCGGCCGTTTTTCGTCGCACTTCTGTTCTGAATCTTCTTATAGGAACCCAAAGCTTACGTTTTAGCCAAAAAAGGGGAAACTTTTTCTTCGTGAACACTGCCTTTAAAGGCAGTGTTCACGATGATTCTCGTTTCCAAGTTTTCCACTCAAAACAATGCGTTGGCAACCAAGTGTTACCAAAATCACGAAGAAACGGTGAGAAACGCACTAATTCGTCTTATTTCAGTGACATTATTTTATGGCCTGAACTAGTTGTCCGGTTGGATGAACATGTTCGCGGTGGTTGTCACCGGTAAAAAATGGGTCTAATCGAAAATGGAAGAATATTTTGGGCAAAACGGTATTAGTTAGGGCCCGAAGGAAAGAACGGAGCAACACAGAATGGAGAATTGCAAAAGACGGGTCCACAGCAGATTTCATTGTCACAACGAACAGTTCCATTGATACTTAAGAGGCGGGCTGATACTTGAGGATTTCGTGACCTTCTGGTGCGTTTTTCTCGGTTTCTTCGTCATTTCAGTTCTACTCGGGGGCCAAACAATCGGTTTAGCCATTAATCTCAAAATCGAAGATTATCGTGAACACTGCCTTTAAATTGGGGAATCGTTGTGTAAGCAAAGAAAATGTGGAGACTGCTTTATAAGTATCGTACGCGAACGTAGATTTTGGGGGATGCGTGCCTACTCTTACGCGTTAACCTCGAACCACCAAAACTCTCCTTCAAAGCTATTCTATGATCCACCAAAAACGTACTTGTTTCATGAGACAGTTTTTCATCGGAAGAAATTAGGGGGCGCAACTGGCTTTCCCAATTGGTAAGCGTATCATTAAATATTGGGAAACGCACCGCTATATTCCTCCATGCCTCAGTATTCCGCTGTGGGTGATATTAGAAATCCTGAGCTCTATAAAAATGCTCCAAAGACTAGTTTGTTCACATTAGACTAAAAAATAGAGAGCCTATAAAACATTAACTCAGGGGATCTCGGGGTCGTAATGGAGCACAATAGGCTTTCACCTCGACGAGGATAGTGAGAGCAGGACGAGGGGAGGAGCTGCTGCTCGAGCAGCACGTGCTGCCTTTGTGCCGCTCTTGGCAGCACGTGCTGCCCTCGTCCTTCATTTGTCGCCTCAGCTGCTGCTCTTTTTTGTGGCAATCGTAGTGTGGTAACATTGCTCAAAGTGGTCCACTTGGACAGCTACGAGCATATTTACAGTCAGCATAGGGAGCTTTTTTGTTTTCAGCATGCACATATAGACATCTGATTAGTTATATGTCAAATCACCATTTCTCTTTTCTCCCCCAAACAAGGTGTATGGAATTAAAGCAATCGATTGATCATCATCTCAGACGATCGTGAGCTGTCAAGAAGCACAACTAGCTCTCACTTTTACTGGAATAGCGAGAGCAGTACAAGGGGACGAGCTGCTGCTCGAGGAGCACGTGCTGCCCTCGTTCTCCATTCGTCGCCTCAGCTGCTGCTCTGTGTTGTGGCCAGCACAGTGTGGTAACACTGCTCAAAGTGGTCCCTTAAAGGCAGTGTTCACGATGATTTTCGTTCCCGATTTTTCCACTCAAAACAATGCATTGGCTACCCAGTGTTACCAAAATTACGAAGAAACGGCGAAAACGCACTAAATCGTCTTATTTCAGTAATACTATTCTCTGGCCTGGACTAGTTGTCCGATTGGATGAACATGTTCACGGTGGTTGTCACCGGTGGAAAATGGAACTGATCGAAAATTGAAGATTATTTGGGGCAAAACATTATTAGTTAGGGTCCAGAGGAAAGAACGGAGCAACACAAAATAGAGAAATGCAAAAGACGGGTCCACAAAAGGTTTCATTGTTACAACAAACAGTTCCACTGAGAGTAAAGAAGCGGCGTGAGAGATTTTCGGTTCGTTTAGCATCCATTCTTTTAATTTTCATCGATCCAAATGTTCTCTCAGTTCACGGGTAAGTATAATGGCATATAGCTACCGTAGCCAAAAACTTCCATTCAGAGAATCCTGTACAGTCCCCTTTGCTGTAAAAAAATTTACAATTCTGTATTTCGAAAGAAAAAGTTGTCATCGGTATTCATATGAGATTTTATCGAAAAAAATTTAATACGAAAAATAAGCAAATGCTTTGAAAAGTTTTCTTAATATAGCAGGTTGTCTGAGTTTCATTGTGTCACTTGTTGTATTGCTAATGATGAAACTCTCTTGGTTGTTTATTGAGGCAACGTTTCGGGCCCTAAGCCCATTATCAAGCCTCTGAAACGTTCCATTCAACATTCAAAATACAACATCAAGGCAGCACAACAACAAAGAGACGACCAACCTCTACTCTCTCAAGAATGCGTCACCACGGGCAGGTGGGATGTAGGCGGGTGACCTAGAAACAAGGGAGTACGAGGCTGCATCCTCCAAGAGAGTCTGATCATACATACCTCTTGACGACCGAGTGTTGTGTACAGTGAGGGGTGGGTGGAGGCCAGGGGAGACAGCTAGGATGATATCATTGCTGTATCACTTCTTATCATTGCTGTATCACTTCATTCCTCGCTATACAGCAATGAGCTTCATAGCTGCTGTCATTTCTTCTTTTATATTGATTGTTGGCTTCGCTTGTTGTATTTCAAGAGCTTCTTTTATCTTACGCTCGACCGGATCGGATAGATTTCGATGCAGAATCGTAGCGCTGAGCTCTGGAGGTGCCTCATATGTGTGTATCAAAGTGCGGTGTTTTGAGAAAGGGTTGTCGGGGTAGCTCTGCGGTTTACGCAGAGCCCGTAGATGTTCAACCAATCTGCATCGAAGTGGCCTTGCTGTTTCTCCAATATAAAATTCATCACATGAGAGGCACACTACTTTGTACACCACAATCCTCATTTGACACACTTTTTCTTAGGCCCACAGCATATCCTGCAGTCAGCACGTTCACACTGACTTTCATATGGACGCGATGTAGTCAAAAAGCGCCGTAAAGAAGGCGGTGGTCGGAAGACAATGCTTATTGGGAGCCCTGAATGCTTGACGACGCGATTAATGTCCATTGCAAAAGAATCATTCATGAACGTTATAACTAGAGCTGTACCTCCGGCTGTACGGTGTGGCCTCCAGCAACGATTTCCTACTTCAGCATATCCATTTTGGCGTAAAATTTCTTTAATTTCCTCCTGGACTACTTGAGGGTTCGTTGAGGTAAGCTGGGTAGATGTTGCGATTGTATGTCGAACAACGTTGTGTTTCATATACAATGGATGGCAACTTCGAGCGTGGATTATGATGTTCACTTCATTTTCATTTATTCATTCCAGTCGAGAAGAACATGCACATTTTACGAAAACCAACAGGAAACGGAACGACTGGTTATATTAAAAATATGCATAGTTATGAGTAGAAATATTAAGAGAAGCACACGAGACGAATTACGTTGATCTGAACGGCTGTCGCGCTTTGAAAACTGCTCAGAAGCTTCCAATCTGAAGAAGATCCTCGCATTAAAGCCACAGTCCAACCTCAAAATCGATTTCTCGCTTTTCTTTCTATCTTGGAGAAAATTTCTCGCTGATCACAATGGTGTCTCTAGAATCGCTCAGAACTCACTACGAACGGAGTTACGGCTCCTCAAAAATTTCGATTTTGAAGAGCTAGAAGTTCGCGGACGAGTTGTCTCGAGCCTGTATTTTCTCGTTATCGCACCCATCGTTCTGGAGCAGGCCACAATATAAAGCCAGACCAAAAACAAATCGAAGAACATAGGTTTTGAATAAAATCATTCGCGCGTCTCTTCCCTATTGAGGTCGGAAACCTGGCAGTGGGCGTCACCCATTTTTTCTTTCAAGGGGGCGTGGCCGACTTTTTCCTGGCTTTTTTCTCGCTTATTTGAGCGAATTGAGATTTCGCGCTTGGCAGGGTTGCTACAGACCGCGACTAGACCAAAATATCAAAAATTACCTCTGAGGTTGGACTGTGCCTTTAAGTAGTCATTGGGAATTAGACGCGATCTGAGGGTAGCACGGTTTCCACCAAGGAGTTAAAGGTGACGTCCCAGGAAGATCAAGCTTCATTGTTAGTAGAGATTTGGGTGAAAGTTGAAAAAAAACTCTTCACCTTGTATGCCTTGTATTAAGTGTTCATAGGCATAGAATAGTAGCTGCAAATGCTGCCCTACCATGTGGGATCCTTGGTGCGTATTCGGCCCTCCCGCCACTAATAGGTATCTGGGCTTGGTTCATCAACAAAATTTGTAGTAATATAGTAGTGCATTTACTGTAGTTCTCATTTATACCCACCATACAATGAATGTTATCCATGAAATGTCACCAGTATACCACTCGGTGAAAACGGTGCGCATCAAATACAGGGCACGAATGGGAGGGAAAAATCATAGTGTAAGGTATGGAGTAAGGCTCCGGTCATAGTCGGTGGATGAACTGAGTCCCACCCGGTCGATACGCATCGAATTCGTTGAAAACGGGTGGAAAAAAATCAACCCACTGAGTCCGACTGCGACCGTCTGATGCCCACCGCAATCCCCCCGGTCGATACTGATATTTCTCATGCGTACAGGGGCGGGGCCAATGCACCGACTGAGTCCCACTGAGTCCCGCTGAGTCCGACCCGGTCGATATAGGTATTTTTCACGTGATTTGGGTGCATTTTTTCGGCCGACTGCGACCTGCCGAATCCCGCCGCATCTCGACTCTCATCGTCTGCGCTCTGCCCCACGTGCTGCTGATACGGAAATCAGATTCAGACATGTTGAAAACAAGAAAAATCAGCCACCAAACTGGTTACGATTCACAGCTGAGGTGATAATCGTCACTATCAATTGCGTGTTTCGCAGAGGAGCTGCTCGGTGCTGGGGGCAACCGGACTCAGTGGGACTCAGCAGGTTTTTCCACCTCGGACTCATCCGGACTCAGTCGGACTCAGCAGGTTTTTCGACCGAGTCTGACCGTGGCCTAAGAGCGATTAATGGAACTCAGCGCTGAGCTGGAACAACCTGCCCATCATGTAATAGCGTCTGATGCCCTCCTTTATAGCAAAAGAACGAGGAACACTAGTAATATGCCAAGAGGCGTCCACACGAAAACAAAAACATTCAGTGTAGACAAGATTGCAAGATCTTTTGGATTTTGACTATGGCGATCCCCCACTATATCAATAGTCAGGCCCGGAGATAAGTGGCCTTACAAGCAGCATAGCACATATAGCATTGCCGATGATACCGATATTGCCGATTGCCGACATAGCACATATAGCATTGCCGATAATCACACCATACCAACGTTAACTGCAAATAAAACAAACGAGCAAAACAGATATCAACTTCAAAGAACACTCCTCAGAAACAGCCTTAGGCCTTCTATGGAAAATCCGCATATCACATAGACACCCGCATGTGAAATAGACGACCTCTAATAGAAACCCTTTGAGCACAGAAACTTATTAAGTTCACGACTGAAAGTGATGAATGACGTAGCAGTAACAGCTTCTGTCGGGAGCTCATTCCACAGTTTGATGACCCGATTCAGAAATGATTGCTTATAGTGTTGAGTTCGGACCTTATTCATTAATAGCCGTAACGGGTGCCCCCTAGTGAAGGAATTGGTGTTAGAAAAGGTGAACATACTTTCGGTGTCTATGTCATTTGTATTACGGATAATTTTGAAGAGCAAAACTTGATCGTAAACGGTTTTGCGAAAGACCAGGGTGGAAGCGTTCAAGTAGGACAGTCGCTCCTGGTAGGATACCCCAAAGAGACCAGCTCTGGCAAAAATACGTGAAGTGAAGCTCCTTTGTACACCTTCCACCGCATCAATCAACGTCTGCTTAGAAGGGGACCACAGTGGGGTACAATACTTGTAAAGCTGTCTCACGTTGTTGAGAAAAGTTTGAAAAGTGTTTCCGTTTTTCTGGTTGCGAAAGCTCGTAAAATGAAATTTGACCTTGATATGATGGATATGATGCAACCTGCACAAATTTATTTTGCATTATTCTAGTATACTCTGTTTATCATGAATTGCACAAAACAAGGTCCGCCAACAGTCCTCTAATTTGCCCGCTAGTACCGTAGTGTACGCCCACGACGCGTTCTCGGCAGACCCGGGTGTGCACCCGGTGTGCAGAGCAATCGATTCGTCAATTCCGTCACTCGGCCACCCACCCTGCCACCCGGGTCTGCCGAGAACGCGTCGTGGACGTACACTACGGTACTAGCGGGCCAATTAGAGGACTATTGGCGGACCGTGTTTTGTGCAATTCAAGATAAACAGAGTATATATAGGCCACCGTGTTCCACAGTTCTTGATGATAACTCTCTTACTCGTTGACCTCTGCTCTTCGGACAGAGAAATGGTGCTGTTGGGTGATTTCAATTTGGATGTTAATTGGAGTACCGGTATAGCCAAAAATTCTCAATCTGAAAAACTTTTGCAGTTTTTCGAATGCAGTGGACTTAAACAGCTGGTGAATGAACCTACTCGCGGTGTTTCGATTCTTGATTTGGTTCTCACCTCTACTCCGCTGTTGTCCAATATTTCTATATCACCTCCGTTCGCCTCCTCCTCTGAGAAAATTTGCACCAGCGGCAGACCAACCCTGCCTTGAAGGCTCCTAATCGGTGCCTGCAGGGTAGTGTCTATCCAGAGTCCCTCCATCAGCTATGCCATTGCATCAACCCCTCGTCGGTGTCTCAACTAGGACGCGACGGCTCCCAAACCCGTTCTGGAATTACCTCAACCCTATCTCGACGGTGCCTGATTCGGGCCGCGACGGTGCCTGAATCTGGCTGCCCCCCCCCCAAAGAAAGCCCCGCCTAGGTCCGGACAAGGGCTTAACCTCCGCCTAGGTCTGCGGTGAGGAACCACCCTCAGGCCCCGGTCAGAGTTGGTGCTATTTGCATCTGCAACCCACCGACTCCCCCCCCAACACCCACCCGGTATGATTAGAATGATGGAGTGACGTTGAGAAAAATCTCGGTGTATCCAACTAGATATGACGATGGTTACGTGGCCAACAGGATTGCACCTGTTCAGAGAAATAGTGAAGGAGAGTATGGTGAAGTAACGGAGGTAGCAGTAAGGTTAGCTTTCTAGTGATACGCAACCCGGTGATTTTCTCATCCGCCGTCATCCACATATTGCATGGATATCGACCGCGTCGGATACACCGAGTGATTTTCTCAACCTC
The DNA here is from genome assembly GCA_029168955.1 of Aplectana chamaeleonis. Taxonomy (NCBI): domain Eukaryota; kingdom Metazoa; phylum Nematoda; class Chromadorea; order Rhabditida; family Cosmocercidae; genus Aplectana; species Aplectana chamaeleonis. The sequence continues at coordinate 55,156 of JAPDOI010001722.1, forward strand.
ACTCCATCATTTCAATCATACGTATCGACCGGGTGGGTGTTGGGGGTGTTGGAGGGATACACCGAGTGATTTTCTCAACCTCACTCCATCATTTCAATCATACGTATCGACCGGGTGGGTGTTGGGGGTGTTGGGGGGTGTTGGAGGGATACACCGAGTGATTTTCTCAACCTCACTCCATCATTTCAATCATACGTATCGACCGGGTGGGTGTTGGGGGTGTTGGGGGGTGTTGGAGGGATACACCGAGTGATTTTCTCAACCTCACTCCATCATTTCAATCATACGTATCGACCGGGTGGGTGTTGGGGGTGTTGGAGGGATTACACCGAGTGATTTTCTCAACCTCACTCCATCATTTCAATCATACGTATCGAACCGGGTGGGTGTTGGGGGTGTTGGGGTGCTGGAGGGATACACTGAGTGATTTTCTCAACCTCACTCCATCATTTCAATCATACGTATCGACCGGGTGGGTGTTGGGGGTGTTGGGGGTGTTGGAGGATACACTGAGTGATTTTCTCAACCTCACTCCATCATTTCAATCATACGTATCGACCGGGTGGGTGTTGGGGGTGTTGGGGGTGTTGGAGGGATACACCTGAGTGATTTTCTCAACCTCACTCCATCATTTCAATCATACGTATCGACCGGGGTGGGTGTTGGGGGTGTTGGGGGTGTTGGAGGATACACCGAGTGATTTTCTCAACCTCACTCCATCATTTCAATCATACGTATCGACCGGGTGGGTGTTGGGTGTTGGGGGTGTTGGAGGGATACTCCGAGTGATTTTCTCAACCTCACTCCATCATTTCAATCATACGTATCGACCGGGTGGGTGTTGGGGGTGTTGGGCGGTGTTGGAGGGATACACCGAGTGATTTTCTCAACCTCACTCCATCATTTCAATCATACCTATCGACCGGATGGGTGTTGGGGGGTGTTGGAGGGATACACCGAGTGATTTTCTCAACCTCACTCCATCATTTCAATCATACCTATCGACCGGGTGGGTGTTGGTGGGTGTTGGAGGGATACACCGAGTGATTTTCTCAACCTCACTCCATCATTTCAATCATACGTATCGACCGGGTGGGTGTTGGGGGTGCTGGGGGGGGGGGGGGGGTGTTGGAGGGATACACCGGGTGATTTTCGCATCCCATTTCCAATGCTTTCTGTGTGTATCGACCGGGCTGGATACGTCGGCTCATCACACTATGACCGGGGCCTCACTACGGACAGCGGCGAAAACCGCCCCACCCCCAGCCGTGGGATCCCCAATCCCGCAGCGGTCAAAAATATGCTGGCCTCCGGAGAGGGACTCGAAGTCACCCTCCAGGGCCGGCATCAAAATGCCGAATGAGGACTCGAGTGAGATGAGGCACCTTTTATACCGGCTGTGCATGTGATAAACACATCAGGACGTGATTATTCGCTTTACCATTATTTTCATGTCTGCCACTGTAGCGGTGGCGTCGCGGCGATATCGCGAAGCCGGCGCGAAGCTGCTGCGAGGCCCACGCTTCGCTATCGCGGTACCATTCATGATTGCGGTGCCGTTGCTGTACTGTTGCGGACAAGAAGGAATCTTCCAAGATTCCGGAGCCGTTGCTACAGTGTCGCGGCACGGGATCGGATCACTGTGCCGTTGCTACATCAGCCCGGCACAGTCTCGTGTTGCGGTGCCGTCCCGCCACGGTCAATGCAAATTTTCTCAGAGTCTGATCACAACGCCGTGTACTTCGAAATCACACTTCCGCCTCCAAAATTTATGAATGAACTTCCTCTAACTGATCTTAATCGAGCCAACTATACCGCTCTTTCTGAATACTTTATCTCTATTGACTGGTGGAATGTCTTTCACGGTTACCTCTCAGCTGATGACGCGTACAGAAAATTCTGTCGCGTGGTATACACCGGTTTGAATACATGTGTCCTTTTCACATCTCCAATTTAATCGATCAAAAAAATCGCTTATTCCGTACTGCAGTAGACCCCACTTCCAATCCGCAATTCACAAAAATTTGCTCTGAATTAGACCATCATCTGAAACTATATCTGGCGAATAAACGACGGCGTTGTACACTCAACACTGCTAAAGGCTCGTCTTTCAAACTAATAAAATGTGCATTAAAAACCAGATCCAATTTGCCTGCTTTACTGGATGATTTTGGCAACCGATATGCACAAAACAAAGAAAAATCTAAAGCGCTTGCTGAATATTTTGCCTCAGTCTTCTGCCCTAGGAGCAATACCCTTACCAATGGCTTTGACGAACCGATGCTTGAGCGATTTCCTTCCAGTCAATACAGTCAATCTGACTGCTTTGGTGACTTCATTGTGCAACCCGATGACGTACTGAAGATACTGAATAGTCTAAAATGTTCAGTTTACGCAACTTTCGATGGTACACCTCAAATAGTATGCAAGAAGTGTGCTACTTCTTTATGCAGGCCGCTTTCAATGATTTTCAACATCTCCCTTATGTTTAGCGAAGTCCCATCACGGTAAAAAAACGCTATCATCACTGCTATTCCAAAAACTAATGATTCGATGGTGTTGAGCTCTTTTAGGCCAATAAGTATTACTCCTCCACCTGTCAAGGTACTGGAAAAAATAATACGTGATAAGCTAGTATCCTGGTTTACGAGCAACAAGTTGATCCCTGTTGAACAAACACGGATTCACAGCAGGTGCCTCAACTGTTAGAGCCGGAATAGAGTGCCGCCGCTGAGGCGCGGCAGCATGCAATGAAGGAGTATCGATCATGCGTTGCAGCAGGATCGATTCCCGTCATTATGTGCTGCCGCGCATTTCAGCGGCGGGACTCTAATCGATCCCATACTCTGTTAGCCGACTGTTTGTTCGATTGGCATACGGCCATATGTAATAAACAATCCGTTGACGTGATCTATTTTGATTTCTCCAAAGCTTTTGATAAGATTTTTCATGAAAAATTGCTGTTGAAGCTTTATCACATCGGAATTAGGGGACAACTGCTTGATTGGCTGAGATCCTACCTGTATGAGAGGATTGGCTGAGATCCTACCTGTATGAGAGAAAAATGATCGTTAAAGTGGGTAATTCGTTTTCCAGAAGCTTTGATTGCATTAACGGGGTACCACAGGGTGGCGTACTGTCGCCCTTACTATTTCTAGCCTATACTCATGATTTGCCAGCAAAACTGAAAACGCATCCGTTCGTCAAAGTGTACGCTGATGATGTGAAAGTATATGGAGTCTATAACGAAACCACCAAGATAGAGATCTCTCGTGCTCTAGCCCAGTCCATTTCCAACATGGTGGAGTGGGGGGAATCATGGGAGACTCCTGTCAATCTTTCAAAAACCAAAGTCTTCAACATTGGAAATGATACCCCAAATGAATACAGATTCAGTGTTTGCCTGATTGGCACTTCTTCGGGTATCCGGGATCTTGGCGTACATCTGGACAGTAGTTTGAACTTCCGAAACCACATTGATCTTACTGTGCGTAAGGCGCTTTCAGTACTATTTGCGATATTGAAAAACATCCTACTATATATATTTTGGTAAATTTGTGTGTGTGTGTGTGTGTGTGTGTGTGTGTGTGTGTATGTATGTATGTGTGTGTGTATGTATGTATGTATGTATGTGTGTATGTATGTCTGTATGTACATATGTATGTATGTATGTATGTATGTATGGAATAGCAGTATAGAGCTTCCAGGAACCGATCGGCTCCTAACGTTAAAACATGCCTGTTGAAGTGACAAAACATGTTTACCTGCAATTACCTGTCAGAACACGTTTGATCGATACGCATGATTTGTTTAGGAGCAGAACGGTTCTCCGAAGCTCCATACTCGCACTCTGTATGTATGTATGTATGTATGTATGTATGTAGAGTTCGCGCAATCATTTTAGTATCTGATGAATGGACGGGGCTGCGACGGTAGATCACCGCTAGCAAATCGAACCCCATTCTCCAGTGAGGCCGCCAACCCCGCACGGCCAGCCGCCTGGTCCATGCGTCAGACTAAAATGAAAACGGAAACCATATGTATGTATGTATGTATGTATGTATGTATGTATGTATGTATGTATGTATGTATGTATGTATGTATGTATGTATGTATGTATGTATGTATGTATGTATGTATGTATGTATGTATGTATGTATGTATGTATGTATGTATATATGTATGTATGTATGTATGTATGTATGTATGTATGTATGTATGTATGTATGTATGTATGTATGTATGTATGTATGTATGTATGTATGTATGTATGTATGTGTGTATGTATGTATGTATGTATGTATGTATGTATGTCTGTATGTATGTATGTATGTATGTATGTATGTATGTATGTATGTATGTATGTATGTATGTATGTATGTATGTATGTATGTATGTATGTATGTATGTATGTATGTATGTATGTATGTATGTATGTATGTGTGTATGTATGTATGTATGTATGTATGTATGTATGTATGTATGTGTGTATGTATGTATGTGTGCGTTTCTCTGTGTGTTTGTTTGACCGTTTATTCGGCTTCACTTTCAAGGCGGGCAACCCTACGGGGATGGGCTCCGAAAGTGGGCAGGACGTCAGGGTAAGGTTGCAGGACCTTAGATTTGATGCGCAGTACATCATAGTAAGAGAACGGAACCCAACTGGTAGTGCGCCAGACGCAGTAGAAAGTGTGCGGGACCCAAGTGGGAGTACGCCGAACGCAGTAGGAAATGTGCGGGACCCAAGTGGGAGTGCGCCGGACGCCGTAGAAAGTGTGCGGGACCCAAGTGGGAGTGCGCCGAACGCCATAGAAAGTGTGCGGGACCCGAGTGGGAGAGCGTCGAACGCCGTAGAAAGTGTGCGGGACCCAAGTGGGAGTGCGCCGAACGCCGTAGGAAATGTGCGGGATCCAAGTGGGTGTGCACAGGACGCCGTAGAAAGTGTGCGGAACCCAAGTGGGAGTGCGCCGAACGCCGTAGGAAGTGTGCGGGATCCAAGTGGGTGTGCACAGGACGCCGTAGAAAGTGTGCGGAACCCAAGTGGGAGCGCGCCGAACGCCGTAGGAAGTGTGCGGGATCCAAGTGGGTGTGCACAGGACGCCGTAGAAAGTGTGCGGGACCCAAGTGGGAGTGCGCCGAACGCCGTAGGAAGTGTGCGGGACCCGAGTGAGAGTGCGCCGGACGCCGTAGAAAGTGTGCGGGACCCAAGTGGGAGAGCGCCGAGCCCCGTCGAAAGTGTGCGGGATCGAAGCGGTAGTGCGCCGGGCGCCGTATAAAATGTGTGAAACCCGAGAGAGAGTGTGCCGTAGGAAGTGTGTGAGAGCCAAGTGAGGGAGCGCCGGACGCCGTAGAAAACGTGTGAGACTCAAGGGAGAGAGCGCAGAACTTCAGAACCACTATGTGCGTCTAAAGGAGAGCGTACAACACCCCCTTCTTCAGGAGACCTACCCTTCACCGCTCATTTCAACTGCTTAGCTGTTTATATGCACTAACTGTTTTAAATCGGGTTTATATACGACGAAAATAAGAGTTCATCAAAATCTGTATCTATGAAACACAAACATCATTCAACTTCATTTGGCAATAAAAGCAGCAGGGTGTCGGTTGATCATGAAAACGTTTAGTAAATTCCAAACATCGGTTGTCCTTATCATGACAGACATCAAAATTTATCAAGAGACACTTCAGGATCTTATAAAACGGAAGAACGACCGGTGTGTCACGGTACAAATAAGGAGGTAAACGGGTGCTGCAAGGTTTGGAATGTTTTGTGATTCCCGATGACTTTAGTGTTGCCGCCTAAGCCAGCTTATGGGACGGCGCAGGAAGAAAGAAAGCGTCGATTTATTTGCCTTATACCCAACATGCCGGCGAAGCCGGCAAATAAGCCGGCGCAGCCGGACGCCAGCTGCAGAGGCCGGCGTCAGCCGACCGACGCCGCTGGTGAGATATAACGACTCTTCTGTGTTAATCAGATTATACAAGACATATGTGCTACCAATTCTAGAATACGGTTCACAGATATGGAGCCCATTCACGAAAAAAGATCAACTCAGAATAGAAAAGTGCAACAAACCTTCATCTTTCAAGTTTCTGCCTATCTAGTAAAGTGCTAGAGGCCTGTAACAAAGAACGGATTTGCCTTAACCTGTCATTTACGCTTATCAACCGCTGAAATTTTGGAACTATTTTAAGATACATCGCCCAGATACCTAACAGTGGTCGGAGGACCATATGCATCCTAGGAAGCCACGTGGGTAGGGTGGCTATCAAATCAGTTTCTCGAATAGTGTATGAATTGCTATAAATTTATTTCCCGTAATGGTAATATTGATCAGTTCCAGGCTTTTAGCACTACTTCGGTTTTTTTTTGTTCCTGACTTCCCCACAACCTGTAATGGCTCCTAACTTTAGGTACTGTCGCCTTTTAGATTATTCTCTAATCAGAATAATGGTCTTGTGATCGGCTGTTGAAGCGTTGCGCTAAGTTTTTGTTTGTTTTTTGTAATCATTCCATGTTTTTAACTTACTGTTTTTGTAGTTTTTGAGCACGTCGGCAACGGCGTAAAATGAATAAATAAATAAATCTGAAATAAACTAGGAAAACTGTAAATACATGTATTGGTGATTCTTTTATCATTTCCTATGAAATCCAGGAAGAATGTACTCAGGTGAGCTTTCGGGCTGGATAAGTAGGGTGTGGCGTCGCAAAATGCGGTCGGCGGGAGACGTACACGCGGAGTTTGCAGAACGGTCTGAGAAGTTTTCGGCTCTTGCCCGTACACTTTTCAGTTCCGAGCGTCAGCGATTCACCTGTTCACCTGCGCGGCCACCTCAAAAGTGATAATCTTATGCAAAATTCACATTTTCGTTGCATCAAGTCTTCCAAAAAAAAGTTCTGCTATTTTACTGATCGTCAAATCAAACGCCGTCTATCTCTAGAAAAAAAACGATTGTCGTTAGGTTTAAGATGGTACACTCGAAAAAAGTTGCTCCTTGCAAGCAGGGTAAGTTTTCGTGAAGGGTTTAGATGTGGATATCCACACCGGGGGGTCTGAGCTGCGCAAGGGTAGAGAGAAGGGGGTCTGAGCTCCACCGGGAGACCAAGAAAAGTACACTGCTTAAAGTTCTTTTTTTTTCCAAAATTTCGATAATACCGTTAACTTAACATGAACCTTGTTGTATTTAAGTTTTCGTAAAGCTTAAAATCATAGTCAAGTTCTCCTACGGTTGAATATAAGGAACATAGGTTCTGGGCGTGAATCCAGGATGGTTGCGTATTGAATTGTAAGTAAGTTAAGATTGGAAGCTACGGAATGGGGCGGAAGAGAAGAGTGGATGCGATGACGTGATTGGCAAAGACGAAAACGATGAGATTTATTAAAGAAATGAATGTTCTCAGAGAAGAACAGGTCACTTTGAATGTATGGAAAAACACACTAATAAATGGTTAGATACAAAAATTGGTGCTTGAACTTTGGCCAGACAAGACATGGCACAAACACTTGCTATTTGGAAAGAGCGTCATCTAATCTGGTTACAGGCCAAAAAACGGCCAATGTCTCACCGTCGACTGCGTACCACGCGCTGCGCGACCCCACGTGCGTCGGAAGCAGACGAGTTTTGGCCGCCGCGCGACGAGTTTCGGCCGCCGCGCGGCGTCGAAAGAAACGCGCGGCGGCCAAACTCGTCGCGCGGCGGCCAAAACCCGTCTGCTTCCGACGCGCGTGCGGTCGCGCAGCGCGTGGTACGCATTCCACGGTGAGACATTGGCCTTTTATGGCCTGTACGTTTCGAATTTCTTTCTCGGAAACCCACTCATACACAAGACACACGACACGGATTCGATCCCGCAAGATTTTTTATTTTTTTGGAGAACGTTGGACCTCACCTGTTTTTGCTAAGTAAGGGTCACGAAAGTAGGATAGTCGAGTCGAGAGTGGTAGATTTACTCTATATACAAACTTTCACCGCTCAAGATGGACGCTGAAAGGCACCACACTGTGTAGCCCACACATGCCGCAGGTGCGGTCCCGCTGGAAGTCTACATTCTTGCAAGGTATGAGTCAGGAGAATACGATACTTGAGTCCATCGTAGCCGAATTACCCTGTATACTCACTTTCACGAACATTGATGCTGAACACCACTACAGTATCAGGCCTCACACTTTTCTAAGGTGTGGTCCCGTCGGAAGTCATCAATTTCGAGATTTAGGTGTCACGAGAGTAGGATATTTGAGTCCAGCGTGGTCGATTTACCCTGTAAGCAATCTTTTACCGTCTCAGTGTAACGCCGAAGACCGCTACATAGACAGCGGAACAAGGTGGAGAAACGTCCAATCAACCCTGAAGAGGGTTTTGAAACAGCGGTAACTTAAGTTTCAAATGAGCTACCCGGGGTTTGAGCAAAACCAAGAAACTAAGTGTGTAACTCTTTAGAATGAAACCTTACCCACTCCCAGAGGACGCCTTACAAAAAAGTTTACTAGGTGTGGACTTTTGTGATCAAAACATCAAAAATCCACACCTAGTAAACTTTGTTGTAAGGCGTCCTCTGGGAGCAGGTAAGGTTTCATTCTGTAGAGTTACAAACTTAGTTTCTTAGTTTAGCTCAAACCCCAGGTAGCTCATTTGGAACTTAAGTTGCAGCTGTTTTAAAACCCTACTTTAGGTTTGTGGTTAGGTGACGTTTTTTCACCTGTTCCGCTGTCTATGCAGCTGTCTTCGGCGGTATACTGAGTAGAGTGTTGCCCGAATATTCGTTTATTCGAATAATATTCGAATATTCGAATATTCGAATAATTCGAATATTCGAATATTCGAATATTCGAATATTCAAAGTGGATTATTCGGGTTATTCGAATAATCGAATATTCAAAGAAGTGGAATATTCGTTTATTCGAATATTCGAATATTCAAAGAAGTAAAATATTCGGTTTATTCGAATATTCAGCACGAATAATTTGAACATTCGACAAGATCGCACTCCATTTTGCCCTGATTTTACATTTCAAACATCTTAGCGTAGTGACTACTAATTTCTCACAATTCTTCAGTACCTCATAAATATAAAGTTACTGTGCTTATCTGGGTTAAATTCCAGTCCGCAATTGCGTCTCGACACGCTTTGCGGCCGCACGCGCTCGAGTCAATCGAGTTTCCAGCTCCAGAGTCGGCACGATATGGCTTTTTAAGCAGTTTTCGTCGATTTTGTTTAGTTTCCAGTTTCTAACACCCACCTAGAGTCAACAGATCCGCAGCTGCGGCGCTGGAAACTCTTCCGACTCAGCGCGCGGCCGCAAAGGCGTGTCGAGACGCAATTGCGGACCGAGTTTGACCCAGATAAGCACAGTATAGCAGGTATTTCCAATATATTAAATCGCTCGTAGGATTTTGTCGAAATGCTAGAAATGCCCATTTCACCTTTAGTTATAGAGAAAAGTTTAAATCTCGAGCGGCTCAAAAGTATAAAAACACTTGAGCAACATGGAAATTTCTTACGATGATCTCCAGAATGAGCCATTTTCATGTGTATTTTCATGAAACTGGCTCGAGTGATGCTATTTGTCTACTTTCAGTGAACTTCACCTGAATTCTGACGCAAAATCCCAAGTTCTCTCCTTCCATAATGCTGCACGTGGAATTCGATGGTTTCCAGCCACCTAGGAGGGCCAGCTGGATATAGTCTCAAGTTCGTGCCAGATCCTGAGCCACTCAACGTCTGTTGTCGCCCAGACGTCTCATGGAGCTGGGAAGCGAAATATCACACGGCGAGTTCCCAGTGACATGGTGTCGGTCTCAACGACTAACTACGAATTGTCGCTGAGTTTTTTCGAATTGTCGCTGAGATTCCGGAGTAGGGCACGGCTATGCAGCACTAGGAAGTTCGCCATCGCATAAACCGCGCATAACTCAACTGAACTCAACTAAGCTAAACAAAACAAAAAAAAAAGACCGAAGCAGACCACAAATTTGGCGGCAATTTAGCGGGTATTTTGCGGCTATTTCACGGCGAGCATTATTTGGCGACTATTCCGCAGCCAGCATTATTTGGCGGCTATTTCGCGACTATTACTCGGGAAAAAAGCATTTTGCGCCTGTTTCGCGGCTATTTCTCGGCCAAAACTCAGAGTACACTCAGAGTTAAGTTCAGCATACACGCTCGTAAACGTGGTTGAGATAACCACGGAAATATAATGGTATGGCTCAGAACACAACGCCTATGCATTTTGAAGCGTCAAAAACGACCCACAATGACGCTACACGTGTGAGAAGTTGGCCCCGCCCCGTATCTGCCCGCCCTTGCATTTGCGTCCTCCTCCAAAAAAGGGGTTCTGGGCCATTCCCACCATCGGCGACGCTTGTAGGTGGTACAAAGAGTACAATAAGTGAGCCATACACATCGACAATGGTGGGAATGGCCCAGCACTCCTGTTTTGGGGGAGGACGCGAATACAGGTGCGGCGCCGACTCCTCAGTCGTGTAGCGTCACTTGTGGTCGTTTTGAACGCTTCAGAATGCGTAGGCGTTGTATTCTGAGCCATGCCATTCAACTTCCGTAGTTAGTATCTCAACCACGTTTACGAGCGTGTATGCTGAACTTAAAGGCAGTGTTCACGATAAAAATCGTTTCTCTGTTTTCCCGCCTATCTTGAAAACGGCCTTATGCTGATTCCAATAATAACTCTGAAATCGTACAAGACCTTCTGGGAACGGAGTTATGGTCCCTCAAAGATTGAGCCAAGGAAACATGGTGGACGAGTTGTCCGCGGCTTGTAACTTCCGTCTTTGGCAGCCGATGTATGCGAGCTAACCTGAATAAAGAGAGAAGTTGAGAAGGAAAGGAAGAACGGGGCTTCTGATCGGAAACCATCGCTCATCTCTCGATCTCGAGCATTCATTTGTTCACGTCGGTGGGCGTGTGTTGCGCTCTTGAGGTTTGCAATGCGCTCGAAGTGGCAACTTCGGGCTCTTGTGGAGCTTTTCCTGGCTCGTTTTCATACGTTCTTTCGACGTAAACGTTACAGTGTGCCCCTCCACTACCCATTCCTAGTGGAAACTGAAACACATTTGTTATCGTGAACACTGCCTTTAAGTGATAAGAGTGCAGCCGGTTCAATTACCCAAGTATGCAGTACATTGGCCCCGCCCAGCATCTGGAAGCCCTGCCCATCCGGTGGCGGCCTCAGTGGAGGTTGGGCGACCCAGCCGCGACGCGTGGGTCTACCGACTACGCTGCGTGTCGGTGTGTCGACCGCGACGCGTGTAGTTGTGCTGACCGCGATGCGTATCGATGCGCCGACCGCGACGCGGCTCGGTGCAAAGTAGTTCCTAAGCCACATAAAAGTCTTGCTGGATGTGAACCGCTCCTAAATAGGCCGCTAAACGTGACGCGTCAAAATGTCAACAGACTGACAACAGGCGGACGTCGCTGGGCAACGGGCAGTTGTCAGGCTTACAATGCGAGCGATTTTACTTGTCAAGAGGGTGCAGTTTATGAGATCACAACTTCTCAACCTGTTGTCGATGCCCCAGTTTGCCCGAGTGGATTGGATGGGATAGTACGCAATAGTGCTGCCCAAATATTCGTTTATTCGAATAATATTCGAATATTCGAATAATTCGAATATTCGAATATTCAAAGAAGTGGATTATTCGGGTTTTTCGAATAATCGAATATTCAAAGAAGTGAAATATTCGTTTATTCGAATAATCGAATATTCGAAGAAGTGAAATATTCGAATTATTCGTTTATTCGAATATTCAAAAAAAATTATTCGTTCCAACACTCTAATACTGAGACGGCAAAAGATTGCATACAGGGTGAATCGACCGCGCAGGACTCAAATATCCTACTCTCGTGACACCTAAATTTCCAAAATGCCCGGCGGGACCACGCCTGAGAAAAGTGTGAGGCCTCATACTGTAGCGGTGTTTAGCACTCATGTTGGATGGTGAAAGTGAGTGTACGGGTTAAATGGACTACCCTGGATTCGAATATCGTATTCTCCTGACTCATTCCTTGCAAAAATGTGGTCTTCCAGCAGGAACACACCTGCAGCAGGTGTGAGCCAAACAGTGTAGTGCCTTTCAGCGTCCATCTTAGACGGTCAAAGTTTGTATATACGGTAATTATACCACTCTCGACTCGACTATCCTACTTTCGTGATCCCTTACTTTGCAAAAAAAATGTGAGGCCTAACGTCTTGCAAAAATTAAGCACCTTGCGGGATCGAACCCGTGTCGTGTGTTTCGTGTATGAGTGGGTTTCGGAGAATGAAATTCGTAACGTAACCAGTATAGATGACGCTCTTTCCAACTAGCAGTCCACACATCTGAAATAAACTTACGAACTCATATTAATTTGAAAACACAATTATTTCTTCAATACATCTCGTATTCTTGGCCTTAGCCAATCACTTCATCTTCTCCACTCTTCTCTTCCACCGCATATCCTCTGGTTCCGAGCCAAATTTACTCTGTTCCCTCGCGGAGCGAGGGTAGAGACAGCGAGAAAGTGTGTGAAGAAGGAGACGCAGCGTACGCTCGCAGACGCAGCTCCCTACAAAAAATTATTCACAATTTCTGAATACACGTCCAAACCTTTGTGTCTTATGTTCAACATTAGGAGAGCCTCCACTATAATCAAAACCTTTACTATAGCCAAGTTGTTCAAAAACGCAGGCAACTTCATGTACAGTTCAACTCCGCATTGGCGTTCAGTCCGCAAAGTGCGCGCTGATAGCGAAAGCGTGCTGCGGCGCGGTTGCGAGTATCCTCAGACAGGGATGTGGGATCACCCGGGCGTTTTTTGTCTTTGGTGCCCGGGTAATCCCACCGCCCGGGCCATCCTACATCCGTGTCTGAGGATACTCGCGACCGCGCCGCAGCACGCTTTCGCAAACAGCGCGCACTTTGCGGACTGAACGGCAATGCGGAGTTGAACTGTCAATAAAAGCTTGTCCGTGACCTACATATTTCACTGTTAATGTATGGTTTCTAAATGGTAGTTCTTCTTTAAAATATACATCTTTTAAATAATTGTTCCTCTTCTTTCAATTTTACAACAAAAACCGACAAATAACGCTCCTGTGAGGGGGACCGAGAAACACGCCACAAATTTGACCTACTAACGCTTCTGGGAGGGGGTCTGAGAAAATCGCCAAAAGTTTGCTTTTGGAGGGGGGGGGGTTTGAGTAAATTTAGCCTTGTCCACACCTCGTGCCGAACCCTGCTGGCGAGCAATGTGAATGATTCAGCCCGGTTAAAGACTGATGAATTGAACTGAAAAAATGATGAGTCGTCATTCTCATAAGATGATAGTCGTGTGGAAACGATCCAAGATTTCAGAGATGTTCAACTCTTTCAAAATAGTTTATTCAGCGTGGACATGTATTTTTCGAAGGCTGAGCTGTCAAGGTTTGCCAAAAATTCAACGACATGGCGATTACCTTTTCTTCACGACACAATGCTCACAAAGTTCATAGCCGAAAGTTCTCAAAAATTACTTTGCAATAAATTCAATAATTTTAAACCATCCTGAAAATATTCACGACAAAAATTTTTAAAGAAGAGAAAATTTTCGTTGAATCATCGTTTTTTCATAGGGAAGAAATCACCATTCATAGAGAGATTACTAAATGATGAATTCTCTTATATTTGAAATTCCGTTTGCCCTAAACATTCCTCTAATCAGTGCGAATTTCAGCAATTTAGGAATATTTTGAGGAAATCTTCATCCTTGGAATAAGTGGATATAATTTTTCCCAAAGAAAGCCATACTTCTCCTTTAAATCAAGAAGAAACAGAATATCACGCCTAATTCACACCTATTCAGTCAAAAAACCAAGTAAAAATAGATCTTATTCAAGGTATGGAGAAATTCTTTGTTGAAAAATGTTTTCGGAACACTCACATTCACTACCGACCGAAGCCTGTGTTGAACGGCCCTCGCAAACTAGTGCCAGATACAAGGCGGTCTTAGATGGGCATGAGACAGCCGGCTATGGCAGCATCATTTCCAGGGCAGGTAGTGAAGATCAATGGATCAAGGTTGAAAAACCGTTAAAGATATGACTGAGCCTCACTGAGACCTTTATTTTGCTAGGTCGACGCAGCGCTGCTGCTGAGCTAGGCACATCCCGTGTGAAAGAAAGATCACAAGAAAAAAGAAAAGATCATAAATGAGGAGCAGCGATTGGGGCCATGATGAGGAGCAGCAATTGGGGAAAGAAAAGCCGCATTTGGGGCCACAATCAAGAGCAGCAGTTGGGGAGACGACTGTACCCACCCTAAGTTTTGGTAAAAAGGCGAAAAAAACGCGGAAAATCGCTTTTTTCGTCTTTGATCATAACTCTCATCAAAGTGGACGATTTTCAAACTTGAAGACACTTTTGGAATCAGCATCGATCCCTCTTTCTTTTCGATCAATACATGGCTTACTCTGAAACAAGGCATATAGGGTTGACACAATCAATCGAGTTTGTGAAAAGTGGGTCAAATGTGGGACTGGGTGTACCCTAGTTTATTTGAATTTTCGACTTTTTTCTCATTTTACGAACTTGAAACTTTTTGGTTCCTAACTATTTTGGCTTTTCTACTGGTATTTAATACTCATTTTAATTTGATTATTTGATTTTTATTTGAATTTTCACTGTAATTTGAATACTTATATTATTCAATTTGATCAACATAACTATCGCTTTATCTGAAAAATGGTTTTGATAACAATAAAAATATTATTCGGATATGAATTGTTTCAACTGTGACTTCAGACAAACAATTCATAACACTAAAAACCTCTAGTCTTCGATGTAGGAGCAAATTCACGTTTCAATTGTTTGTGTCAATACTGAAAGTGTCTTGGAGTTTTCATTTTCGAAATCCGAAAATACCATTCGTCGCCCTGTTTTCTAGAATGTTTTCAAGTTTGTGAAAACAGTTATTTTTTGGAATAGGTACAGTTGACCGCAATGTTAAAAGGACATGGTGCGGTTGCGGACCCGCACTAGAACTACGGTAGAATCTGGCACTTTGCCAGATTTCGTCATCGATCGGCGCCACAGCTGATATTCTCGTGGGCAGAGAGACGACGGCTGGCGCCGATCAATGACGAAATCTGGCAAAGTCCCAGATTCTACCGTAATTTAGTTCGAGTCCGCAACAGCACCATGTCCTTTTAACATTGCGGTCAACTGTATGACATATTTCGCCCTTTCACGAAGTTGAATTTTTATAGGAATGTGGAGAGAACCCTCTGTACTATCTTTGTTGTTGCGGGAAAGAATTTCTTACAGTACTCGCTTTTAAAATCTCCTTGCAATCGGTGAGTGAATAATTGGTCGCAGACCACCCTGCTGCCAGGGCGCGCGGCCTCGGCGCGTCACCGTACTGATGTATCCACTTAGCGAAAGTTGTGACTCAACCAACTGACCGCTCTCCGACAAATGCGGGCATAAATTGATTAAATACGGGTAATCGGATTGAAATATGGAATTTTTGATTTTCTCAATTTTATAAAAGTCACATTTTCATCGAAATGTGGAGAGGACCCTCTGTACTGTCTCTGTTGTTGCGGGAAGGAATTTCTAGAAGTACTCGCTTTTAAAATCTCCTTGCATTTGTTGAGTGAATAATTGGTCGCAGACCACTCAGCTGCCAGGGCGCGCGGCCGCGGCGCGTCACCGCACAGATGTATCCACCTAGCGAAAGTTGTGACTCAACCAATTGACCGCACTTCGACAAATGCAGGGTGCAATCATTCATTACAAGGAATAGTGATGGATCCTCGCTATGTTTTCTCGCGCTTGCACCCTCGAATACAGCTGTTCGAAGAAAGGTTATCAGGAACGTTTATTCAATTAACAATCAGATGAGTTGTGTGAACACAAAAAATCCCGTGCATCAATCGTCAAATTCGAAGACATCCGCGCTGTGAGTGGGCGACGCGGACGACCCAAGCAGACCATCTTCGGATAGAGCGGCGTGAGACGTTTCAGCAGCTACTGTGGTTCCCTTTACCCTGCGCACTCTTCCATTCAGGGCTTTCTTCACGCTCTGCCAAATGCTATTTCTCGCATTTTGCGAGACGTTGAAATATTTGTAGACTGCCTGAAAGTCCGGACGTCCAGAAACTTTCAGTCCGGATGTCGCGAGAGCGCGATGCTTTGCTCCTACGAGGGCCCGGGCGCGGTCGGTCCCACAGCGAATGCCGGCAGTACAGTACGCGAGCGTCGCCCACGCCAGATTGGTTCGAGTGGCCTAAAATATTGATTCGACTCTCCTGCCACGGCCCGGTGCGGCTGCTCTTCCTTTCGTTGAGTACCTCCTTTTCCGTCACTAGTATGTATAGTGCGTCGCTGTGGGGCCTTAGGGCCTTTAGAACATTACAATTCATCTCTTTAATGCAGCTGCTCGCGATGAGCAAGGTTGATGAACAGTTGATCGGCCGTATTCCCTGTTTATCTTCTTTTGCTAATTCAGTGGTTTCCTCCGGTCATGTGTGGTCCTTATCTATGAACTATTGTTGTATTATCTAATTCCATCTTTCCTCCTTATCTTCGTAATACCTATAGAGTATAAATTATCTAAATTAGCGGTGTACTGTTATGTAAGCAAGGGGGGACATTTCGCTGTTATACTACAGTCTGAGTGCATATTGATTAGTACAGTGAGTCCCAAGTTGGGGACATTGGGTGTTCATTCTAGAGTGCGGTAATGTTGTAGTTTCACCCTCGTATTGCAGTATGTCATTTGCTAGGGTATTTAGTTCAGGTCGCATTATCCTAGTTGTTAGTCCACTGGACGTTTCCCACGGGACTGACGTCATTATGACGTCGGACCCGGGGTAAACAACCACCGATTCGCAACATGGTGCATACGGCTAAATTTCCATGCTAAATTACCCATTAGTAACCCTCAGTCTTCCCATTTTGGGCGGGTTTTAACATCTAGGGTTATTACAGCAAATTAGAGTGTGCAACCTGTTAATTACTACAGACAACTTACATACCCCTGGGGCGGTTCGCCTGGGATACGTGGAAAGTGGCTGTGATTGGGGCTAGCAGTCGCCGGAAGCGTATCCACCCTCCCTAGGCAGACGGACTCGCCCCCGGAACAGGCCCAGGGGGACGTACCGGAGGGGGATGGGGGCGGTTGGTGAGCAGTGAAAAGCGTTGCCGAGCCCGGTTTCTGGCTAGGAGCGGATCTCCTGGTCATGATGGACGGTATACGACTTGGATCGCCAGTGGTCGCCGGGTGACCCACTCCCTTCCTGCCATTCCTGACTCATCTGGTGCGCCACTTGTACTTAATGCAGTTATGCAGTCTTGGTAATATTACGGGTTGTTGCACTCTCATACAGTATTACGTCATCGCATATTTACTGCAGCACTCGGTGTCTGGTTGTAGGGAATCATGTCGGATCGATATCGCACTCGGACTCTCTCAAATCAATAATTTTCTCTCATTTATTCCACCCTTCTTGCATACATGTGCTACTATTCCTTTCTTCCCATCAATACAATAGTTTTCTGCCAGATTCTATCTCGTATTTTCTCCATTATATGCAGTTCATCATCAAAATCGTATTTTCGTATTTTCTCCCCAAAATCGTAAATTTTCATTTCCTGTCCAAAATCGTAATTTCGGATTTTGCGTCATTTGACGTGTCGTAGTATATATTTCATCACATATTTACCCCCTGTATACCTCGTATGACCTGTCGAATACCACGTTTTAAGACCCATCGCGGGTCAGCCTTCATTTCAGAGATCGAATTGGGAATTGGTATTCTACTGACAGTTATCCTGCTGTTGCCACGATGTCGGAAATGGGTCAATACAAAGGCATGATGACGAAGGCGGCCAACGCGCTCAAGTACAAATTGGGTACGTTCGATCGCACGATGCTAGAGCGGCTGGACCCGGACCGTCAGGTAGGTGATCGAATCATTTTTATTTCAGAGCGAAAAAAAGCGCTCCTTGGTTCCATTATGGATTTTACCAAGGCTATTGCAACCCTCAGGGACAGGCTGACGCTGGCTTAGAGCAATGCTTGTGAGATGCGTCGGGATGGGGAAGCCGTCGTGGAGGGTGAGGTCGAGCACCATTGGGTAACCATTGGGGCGGACGACCTCATCCGCCAGGCCGACGACCTCATCGGGGGAATGGAGGCAGCGTTCTCGCAGCTTGTCGTTCCCCTCCCTGATAATTCAGCTTGTAATTCAATCAATACGTTGAAGTCTGGATCCCGTGTTAATTGTTCAGGTGTTGTTGACGATTCGGTCATGCATTCCACCGTGCAGCAGCAGTCCGGAGGCGGCGCACCTGCCGGTGACCCGCTCGGGGCTGCGTGGAGTGCGCCGGCTTCGGGCGACCCCCCGGTCGCCCGGCTCAGGCGTACCCCATGCCGAGCGGTGGCATGCAGGGCTGCAATTATAATGCAGCACCAGTCAATTATAATTCCTACAACGCAGTTCCTTACCAGTATTGTAGTCCAGCCCCGCAACAATTCGCGAAGCTGCCAGAGTTGCACATCCCAGAGTTCGACGGAGACATGACTACCTTCTCCCAATTTTGGGAATTATTCTCTTGCGCGGTGCACAATAACATCAACGTGCCAAATGCTATCAAGTTCCTCCACTTGAAAAGCAAGCTCAAGGGAAACGTCAAGGATCTTGTCTCCGCTATTGAACTCTCGTACCAGAACTATATGGTAGCTATCAGTTTGTTGCATAGTACATATAACAGACCGGACATAGTCCGCAACAGGTTGTGGGACGATCTAACGCTCCTCCCCAATTCTTCAGATAGTCCCAGTGCCCAGCGTACTACGCTGGCTAAAATCAAGGCTATTTGGATGCAGTTAAGGCAGCGAGGAGAGCATCCCGGTTCAACCGGTACTATGCGTAACGTTCGAGCCAAGTTCCCTCCACGCACGAGGGAAAAGGTTGGAGAACTTCGCAGAAGGAACGACGGTTGGACGGTGGAAGAATTGCTTCGAGCACTGGATCAAGTCATTGACCAGTTCGAGGTGATGGAAGACACCGACCCACAATCGTCCCCTCTCTCCCATACTTCAGTATCACAAACAATACCGCGATCACGCTCACCTGGGCGTGACGCACATAATACACCTTCACGTAATCCAAATTACAGATCTCCGTCCCGCAACGTTCGATATCCCCACGAACGTCGCTGTCCGTTCTGTTCTCGTACAGGCCACAGCACACATCAGTGTGAAGAGTATTCGTCGGGACGGGACAGGAGAGACCGCGTTTCAGAGCTCACTCTGTGTTGGAGGTGCCTAGCCAGGGATCATGTCAGTCAAAGCTGCAGTGCACCAAGCTGCCGCTTATGTGGCCGAGGCCACCACGCCTCCCTCTGTTACTCTGCAGAGTCTTCACATCGGCAGGACAGGTCCCGCACTCCATCACGAGGACGCTCCTCGAGTAGAGCGTCTGCCCAGCGAAAGTCGTCGGGCATAGGCCCACGAAACAATTCGGCGGGCAGACACTCGAACTCGGGTAGATCACAGCATAATCAGGTGCCTAATCGCTCTAGGCAGTATTCCAGAGGACGGAGCCCATCTCCGTACCCTCAAACCGCATTCAGGCATAGTCCTGAACGCTCACATACCAGTCGTAATGCAGCCATTGTTTCAGAGTATGAGGATGATGGCCCGGACGACCTCGACATCGTTGAATATGAAGCCGAAGAAACAGTGTCGTATTCGAATACTGTCCGGACGATCACTCACGACGAACCGGCGGTCAAGACCGCGGTTTGCAAGTCTTCGTCCTCGGGTGAATATCCTCGATTGATGATCGTCCGCGCTCTCACTCACAATTACCAGGTTGTCCAATAATTCTTGTCCGAAAATTTTCAAAATTCTATAATTTTTCTTAGAAGTGTTATAATATCGGGCAAGTGTAAGAACCTTCTAGAAGGTTCTCCAAAGTTCTACGCTATGGGTATATAAGGCGCAGTCGCCGTGTCTAGCTACCAATACAAGCTAAAATGGACCAAGGTCGAATTCGTACGTTCGTGTACTACGGGTGGCTGCTGGGCAACGACACAGGCACCGCGGACCTGGTCACTGGGGAAGAGAGCTGGGTCCTCTGCGACAACGTCGCCCGCCGTGCCGTCTGGATCCCGCGCGGAGAAGAGCCGCCGACGACGCCAAAAGCCGACCTGCACCCGCTTAAGATCATGCTCTGCTGCTGGTGGGACACCAAGGGCATGCTGTACTTCGAGCTGCTCCCGCAAGGCAGGACGGTCACCGCCTCCATCTACACCGATCAGCTCGAGAAACTAGCCGCCGCCATCTAAGAAAAGCGTCCCCGACGGACCTCAGTCCACCTGCTGCACGACAACGCGCGCCCCCACGTGGAGAAGGAGACGCAGCAGAAGTTGGTGGCGTTCGGCTGGGAGGCGGTTGCTCATCCGCCGTATTCCCCGGACCTCGCCCCCTCCGACTACCGCTTGTTCCGCCCGCTGAAGCACCATTTGGCCGGAAGAAAATTCACCAACTACGACAACCTCAAATCCCACATCGCGGACTTCTTCGAGTCGCAGCCCCCGGAGTTCTGGGCGAAGGGCATCGGCGACCTGCCCAATCGATGGGCCACTGTTGTGAATAACTGTGATGATTATATTGTTGATTAGACTTTTTTTTTCCATAAAGTTGAAAAAAAATTAAAAATGGTGAATTTTTCGGACAAGAATTATTGGACAACCTGGTACAATACAGGTGCTGATCAACTGCTAAATATTTTCTTGAATAGCGGTTCTCAGCACAGCTACATTCGTAAAGATATTGTAGATTCGCTAGGCTTACGCCAAACGAATCCTAAGCCAGTAACAGCTATTACATTCAGTGGACACAGGCACACCGAAAACTCTTACGAGACAACGGTTACACTCCGTAATCAGTCGTACGGCACACCTATGCATCTCCAGTTATGGACTCGCAAGGTCATCACATCCGTGCCGTCTACTTCAGTTACAGATCCCACCCACCCACCCTCTAATTCCACTCATAATAAGGACGCCCCAGTCGACGTTCTCATAGGGATGGATTATTATTGGGAGGTGGTAGGATTTAATACAAGCCATCAGCTTCCGTCGGGCCTCGTCAAGTCTAATACACGACTTGGCCCTGTCGTATCGGGTCTTCGTGAGCCACCACCTTCCCGTGTACACTCCACGACGGTGTCACCGCAACCCGCAGGAGGTACCAAGTCTGAAGACGATACGGATTACATGATCCGCGAGTTTCTCGGGCTTGAGTCGGTTGGTGCCACGGACCAATCCGATACGACTGATACGGAAGTAATTCAGAATTTTTATAACACAGTACATCGCCAAAACGGCTTCATACGCGTCCAGTTCCCTTGGAAGTCCGATCATCCTCACCTTCCTGACAACAGGGCTCTCGCACTACGCAGGTTGGAGCAGCAATATGCTAAGCTCCGCTCTAATCCCAACCATTGGGAGGATTATTGCAGCACATTTGAGCAGCAGTTGCGTTCAGGAATCATAGAGGACGTATCGGAACTCCACCCCCCCCCGGTATATTAACCTCATATAATCTCCATGGTTGATCTCATATTAGCTCAGGAGATCATGAGAAGCAGTAGGTCATAGTATTCGGACCAGATATTACATTACGGAGAAAGCCACCTGAATTACCCCCTTTTTCTACTATACATTATTCAAAAACTTCAAGCTGGTAGCTGTGCATCAATTGGCACTCGCGACCCAGCTGCATCTAGGGGCGCTAGGCCCAATAGGTCCAGGGCGGCACCGACTGCAAGGGTAGTTAGGCTCCTTCCCGCCGCTACCTTATGCCCACTCGGATCCTCGTTTATACTCTTTCTTTTCGGGGCGGGAGTGTCGCGAAAGCGCGATGCTTTGCTCCTACGAGGGCCAGGGTGCGGTCGGTCCCACAGCGAATGCCGGCAGTACAGTACGCGAGCGCCGCCCACGCCGGATTGGTTCGAGTGGCCTAAAATATTGATTCGACTCCCCTGCCACGGCCCGGTCCGGCTGCTCTTCCTTTCGTTGATTACCTCCTTTTCCGTCACTAGTACAGTGCGTCGCTGTGGGGCCTTAGAACCTTTAGAACATTACAATTCATCTCTTTAATGCAGCTGCTCGCGATGAGCAAGGTTGATGAACAGTTGATCGGCCGTATTCCCTGTTTATCTTCTTTTGCTAATTCAGTGGTTTCCTCCGGTCATGTGTGGTCCTTATCTATGAACTATTGTATTATCTAATTCCATCTTTCCTCCTTATCTTCGTAATACCTATAGAGTATAAATTATCTAAATTAGCGGTGTACTGTTATGTAAGCAAGAGGGGTACATTTCGCTGTTATACTACAGTCTGAGTGCATATTGATTAGTACAGTGAGTCCCAAGTTGGGGACATTGGGTGTTCATTCTAGAGTGCGGTAATGTTGTAGTTTCACCCTCGTATTGCAGTATGTCATTTGCTAGGGTATTTAGTTCAGGTCGCATTATCCTAGTTGTTAGTCCACTGGACGTTTCCCACGGGACTGACGTCATTATGACGTCGGACCCGGGGTAAACAACCACCGATTCGCAACACCGGACGTTGTACAACACCGCTCGTAGGATTTGGCCATAAGGCACGCGAGGTCGGGTTTTAGCGTCTTGTTCGCCTTTTCTGTGTAACTCGCTTCAAAGCCAACTCTGAGAGGAACTCGGGCAGCGGTTACTGTATTTACCTTTTGGTGGAGGAGAAGGCTCGGCGTCCAGTGTGTGCGTCATCCTCGCTCCCACCACAGCCTCTGCAAAGTGCTCGCTGTCTGTGGCCTCGCCGACTACCGTGCTGCCTCTCCTCAGCACACCCTCGGCTTTGCACACTCTGCTATTCGCGCTTTCTCTCCCATCATTGTCAGCAGCGCTGATTTTGGCCGGTCCCTCTGCCGGCAATCCATTCGCTGTCGGTGCGTCCACGTTCCAATGCCGCAGAAGGTGTGCCTATCACCAGTCAAATCGAGGACATCGTAAATATCAGAAATGGGTAAAGGAATATATATATATATATATATATATATATATATATATATATATATATATATATATATATATATATATATATATATATATATATATATATATATATATATATATATATATATATATATATATATATATATATATATATATATATATATATATATATATATATATATGTTGTGTACGGGACACAAACGGCGTACAAAAGTTTATTCAAAAGGTGCCACAACGCAGGTGGCTAGGCAAAATGTACAGCAAGAATAACAGTGATTAGTGAGGCGAGTGGTTGGCTGCTCGGCGTCGTCGTGGTGGCTTGGCGTCGAGGCGAGTGTAGTGGTGGTGCAGGAACGGAGTGGCAGTGGTAGACGAATCAAATAGGATCTGTAACAGTGCGGCGGCAGGGGTTTATATAGCGCGGTGGGTGGTCTGTGATTGGCCGGTGTTCGCGCCTAGATCAAAACCCACCCACATGGTGATCAGTCGATAAATCAACTGACGCTTGATCTCCCATCACAACACCTCCCCTTTTAAGGGGCGTTCTACGGTGAGGAGAACCAATTTGTTATCAACCGACTAAAGTTCGTAGCGCTTTGGTTTGCGGCGCTTTCGGGTTGATCTTCGTAACGTAACTGGAGCAAACCCAACTGTTCGCGGTTTTCGAGCTCGCCTTTCAACTACCCCTGGAGTTGTGCGACTCGTACTAGGTTGCTCATCGTTACTCTGTGTATCGGCATCGGAGGGATCATCACTGGGTATGACCACAGTCTCATGCTCTTGATCCGGCCCATCTTGACTAGCTTGTTCTGGCACTCTGTCAGTGCTGAGCGGGGCGGTTTCAACAAATCCAAGAGCAGATCTCGGGAGTACGCCTTGTCGTACTTATGACTCAATATGCTACCTCGCATATGATTTGCATGTTTGCGAACTGTTCTACCTCCAATGTCAACTTCGTACATGACTTTTCCAATGGTCTTTACCACTGTCCCTTGCGTCCATTTAAAATTGGATGCTCCATTGTATTCCTTTACTAAGACAGTGTCTCCGGGTGAAAAGTCTCTGTGTTTCGTACCATTTTTGCGATTGAATGGTTCTTCAGTCCTTTTCCGATGGCCAGCGGCACTGTCTGCTTCTGTCTGCGCTTCCGACGGTCTTAGCATACTCAACCGGGTTCTTAACTTTCTTCCCAGGAAAACTTCGGCTGGGCATTTGCCTTGCAGAACAGAATTAGGTGTTGTGCGGTAAGCCAGCAACACGGCGTTTAGACAGTCACTTTCTGGGCGAGCGGACGACCTCCCCTCCCCTTTTAGCTTCTTAATCCCTCTTTTCAGGATATCCACGAATCTTTCTGCTTGACCATTTGACTGAGGATGGTACGGTGGTGTTCTTACATGGTTAACACCTCGTTCTTCGCACATCTGCTTGAAAAGCTCGGATGTGAATTGTGTTCCATTATCGCTCACTAGCGTCTTTGGATTTCCATAGCGTGCGAAAAGCTCTTTCAACAGCTTCACCGTTGTGCCAGCTGTGATATTTTTCATTTCAAACATCTCCGGCCATTTACTCAAGGCGTCGACAACGACCATGTAGTACACTCCATCCATTGGGCCAGCAAAATCAACATGAATTCGCTCCCATACATTTTCTGGTGTCTTCCAGGTTTGCAGAGGTACTTTAGTCGGAGATTTTGATTGTAGTTGGCAATCAGCGCGACTTCTCACAACCTTTTCGCAGTCTTCATCGATATTTGGCCAGTAGACGTAGCTTCGCGCTAGTCCTTTCATCCTGACCAGGATGACCATCGTGTAGCTCTTTGAGAACTTCCTGTCTCAGCGTCTGTGGCACGACAACTCTATCGCTTACCATCACGCAGCCTTGCACTATCGATAACGATTCACGTTTAGTGTAAAACTGCTTCAAATCAGCTTTTACAACTTTAGGCCACTTTCCAGTATCAATGAAACTTTTCAGCTTTCGCAGCAGGACATCCTTTTCCGTGTGCTCACGAATCATATTTGCCGTGACGGGCAACCTACGAATAGCGTCTGCAAGCACTACAATCACGTCAACCTCCACTGAAGCGACTACGCGATCCTCCTCAACAAGAGGATGCCTCTGTATCAGCCTTGACAAACCATCAGCTTGTCCGAACAAGTCCGTCTTGATGTACTTGATTTCGAAATCATACCCTATCAGCATTGTTGCCCAACGCATCAGACGGTTGGCTGAGTGGACAGGTGTGCCCTTTTTGCTACCAAATATGGCCAGCAGTGGCTTATGGTCAGTTCGGAGCGTAAAACGTCTCCCGTAAACAAATTTGTGGAACTTTTTGATTGCCTCCAGAAGACCCAAAGCCTCCTTTTCGATTTGGGCATAGTTCTTTTCCGCGACTGTTAGGGATCTCGAGCCGTGGGCGATCGGCTTTTCTGTTCCATAAGGCATTTTGTGCGAGATCACGTATCCGATCCCATAATCGCACGCGTCAGCAGCTACGATTAGTTTCTTTCTAGGATCGTAATGTGTCAAATTCAAATCTGACATCAACACTTTCTTCAGTTTTTCGAACGCTGTTTCATGTGTGTGTTTCCATATCCATTCAACGTCTTTTTTCAGCAAAGCATCCAGTGGTCCACGCATCTCCTTCGTATTCGGAATGAAGGACGAGTAGTATGTAACCATGCCTAGGAATGCGCGCAACTGTGCCACATTCTGTGGTGCTGGCATTTTAGCGATGGCAGCCACCTTCTCTGGATTAGGACGACGTCCATCTCGGTCCACAACGAACCCGAGGAAACGGATTTCTGGTTTCGCAAACGAGCACTTTTCCAGTCTTACTCGAAAACCGTATTCTTTGATTCGTTCGAATAAAGCATTAATGTTTCTTCTATGCTCTTCAGGTGTTTTTCCGACTACCAGAATATCGTCCAGGTAGGCTGCTACTCCTTCCAGACCAGATATCATTTTATTCATGATGCTTTGGAAAATTCCTGGCGCCGTCTTGATACCAAAAGGCAACCTTTTGTATCGATCTAGACCCTTGTGTGTATTGATTACCACCAGCTTTTGGGCCTCATCCGTCAGTTGCACTTGAAGGTAAGCATCCGAAAAGTCAATCTGTGAAAAGATCGTTCCACCATTCAGAGATGCGAAAATATCGTCCGGAATGGGAATAGGATACTCATATGCCTCCAAGGCGTTATTCAAACCAGTTGAAAAATCAGCGCAGACCCTCATTTTGCCATTCGCTTTACGAACGCAAACTATTGGAGCGGCCCATTCACTGTGGGTTATCGGTTCAATCACACCCATTTCTTCCAGGCGCTCAATCTCTTTTTCAACTGTCTCTAACGATGCATGCGCTACAGGCCTTTTCATTCTAAAAATTGGCTTAGCATTGGGCAACAATTTCAAATCTGCCTTTTCTTTCGTACAAGTGCCTAAGCCCTCTTGAAACACACTTTCGAATTTCCGTTTCAAATCATTCACCGAGTTGGCATCATCTACGGTACTCGCACGAGCTACCATTCTTTCCATGTGATATGCCATCTCAGCATTCTGTCTGATCCAATCGAGGCCGACTAGACTTCTATGGGGGGTTACGTAACAACATCCCTCGCCATGAGCACCTCTCAATTTGAACTGGCATTTCAATTCACCGTGAACCTTCATCCGGTTCCCACTAGCGTCTTTTACAATCAGGCTAGTGTTTCTGGGTTCAGGACTGCCCATTTTCTTCCATTCATCCACACTCAAAAGCGTGATGTCTGAGCCTGTGTCCAACTGAAACTCTATTGGGTGCCCATTGACTTCAGCGGTGACGTATTGTCGAACCGCGTTCACCTCAGCTTCAGCACTTCCTGCGAGAACTACTCGCCCGCAGCGTTTCTTGTGAGGTTTCGCAGCCGTCCTAGATCTGGACCTGCTTCGATATTGCAACGCTTTCTCACAATATTTCTCTTTGTGCCCTTTACCTTTACATGAGTTGCGTACCCATGATTTGCTTCGGCACTCACGGCTTGTGTGACCAGTTCTACCACAGTTCCAACATTCTGATGTTCTTTCTTTTTCCTTCCGGAATGGCCTTTTTCTGACCTCTCTAACATCAGCTGAATCCTCTTCAATCATCTTCGACGTCTTCAATAACGTCATTATTCGGTCACATTTCTTATACATCTGATGAAGCGTAGGCTTCCGCTGTTCCTTTGCTTTCTTATCCAAGAAGGCAAGCAATCTTGGTCGAATTTCGCGATCTCTATGCGACTTGAGACCATAAATCCACAATAATGCCTTCAACCCTTCACTATCCAGCTCGTCGAAGCGAGCGTGTTCACACATTTCATTTATTCGACCAGTGTATTGCATGTAATCCTCTGTGTCCAGTTTTTCTACTTTCATACACTGATATCGCAATGTGAATAAAGACTTCTTTACATCGAACATGTCCTTAAGGGTTGAAATCGTTTCGCTGAACGAAACGTCGGATGGTGCTTTCGGGAGAATCTGACGCTTATATCTCTCGAAGACTTCATTGTCAAGCTTCCCTAGCAACAATCTCAACCTTGCATCTTCAGCAAGGGATGCACCATCTTTTATTAATGTGTCTTCATGCCTTGCATACCACCGAGAGAAACACCTATCAATCTCGGGGTCAAACGCGAATTCTGTGATCCGACCGTTCAATTCCGACATCAATGTCGATTGATGCGGCACCACCTTATTTTCTGGCTTCGCCTCACTTTTTGTAGCCATCAATTGCATCATTTGCTGTACTAATTCCATTTGTTTCTGAGCATTTTCTTGCATCATCAGCCTCATTTGCTGAGCGTTCTGATCTAACAGCTTTTGGACGGTTTCCTGGTCCATTTTCGATCGAGGGCGATAATCTCAAGTCAAGCACAAATGCTCTTTTGCTCAAAAACTTTGCTCCAGCGTCTTGAACGCGAGCTCAATTAATTGCCTTTTGGATCAAGCACAATCAGACAAAAATGTGCGATCTCTTGACCAAGTTCAAGCCCAGAGGCGACTATTGGTCTATTCAGGTGCTCAAGCGCAAAAGCGCGACTTCCCTGATTTTAGCAACTCCAGAAAATCAACCGCCAGGGCGGGCTTCTGGTCTATCTTCAGGTATTAAACCGCAAGGGCGGGCACCTGGCACTATTTCATCAGCAATTCAACCGCTAGGCGGGCTGCTGATCGACTTTTTTTTGCACTTTTAGTTCGTTTTGCAGGTAATCGACCGCGAGGCGGGAGACCTGATCGCCAGTTGTTGTGTACGGGACACAATCGGCGTGCAAAAGTTTATTCCAAAAGGGTGCCACACGCAGGTGGCTAGGCAAAATGTACAGCAAGAATAACAGTGAGTAGTGAGGCGAGTGGTTGGCTGCTCGGCGTCGTCGTGGTGGCTTGGCGTCGAGGCGAGTGTAGTGGTGGTGCAGGAACGGAGTGGCAGTGGGAGACGAATCAAATAGGATCTGTAACAGTGCGGCGGCAGGGGTTTATATAGCGCGGTGGGTGGTCTGTGACTGGCCGGTGTTCGCGCCTAGATCAAAACCCACCCACATGGTGATCAGTCGATAAATCAACTGACGTTTGATCTCCCATCACAACAATATATATTGTTGGGAAACTCCCAGGTTTCAAAATACTGCAAACAAAATGGTCAAACTGAACACTGATTTCAGATGTGGTGTTTTAAGAGCGAATATGCTTAGGCAAATTCGCTGTTTTTTTTTCTTTCTAATCACGACATTTAAGACATTTTTTGCAGTTGATTGCTCCGTAAAGCACTGCTACGTGAAATCAGGAGATTTTCCGTCTTCGTTCAAGGGCCAAACATCCCGCCAAGCTCCATCTTTGGGGCGGTATATCCATCAGGGGAGCAACAGAATTGGCAATCTTTCCCGGCGAAAGCAGGATGATTAGTGAGATGTACTGCCAGATTCTCGAACGCTGCTATCTCCCATTTCAGCAGCAGATTTACAATGGTAAGGCTTTTCGAGTTTTGAACAAAACCACCTCCGGAAATGATTGGATGCCAGTTTAAGATACGGTGTACTGGTGCAAGACAACGCCCCAGCTCACAAGAGCGCCTTCACAGTCGGGCGCTAGGCAACTTGGGAAGTGAACGTTTTGGACTGGCCTTTTATAAACCTGAGAGAATGAAAAAGACCATATTCCAATCAGATTACCCGTATTTAATCAATTCACGCCCGCATTTGTCGAAGAGAGGTCAATTGGTTGAGTCACAACTTTCGCTAGGTGGATACATCAGTGCGGTGACGCGCCGCGGCCGCGCGCCCTGGCAGCTGGGTGGTCTGCGACCAATTATTCACTCACCGCTTGCAAGGAGATTTCAAAAGCGAGTACTGTAAGAAATTCTTTCCCGCAACAACTGTAAGGGTTTAGGAATAGGCGGTACTGGTGGACGAGTTACCCCATAGCACAAGGTCAATAGGTCCCGGGTGGATTGTCTTATGGCTTGTAATACAGTACCCAACGAGCCTATTTAAGGGATGTGAGAGGCCGCCTCGAGAGCGTGGTCTTCGTCGTCTACTGGCAGGAGCCGTCATCCGCCGTCCGTCATCCGCCAGTCACCCAGCTTCCCGTCACGGACCACTCCAACCAAGCGCCATCACGACTTCCAACCGCCAAGCCTCAACCTCACGTCATCCCGGGTCCCGCGCTCCACTTCGCCAAGCCGCCCGATATCGACCACACATTGCAAATAATGTGATTCTATCTTGCTAATAAACTATTTATTATCGAGGTCGATCGTCCCATCACTCAACAAAGATAGTACAGAGGGTTCTCTCCACATTCCTATAAAAATTCAACTTCGTGAAAGGGCGAAATATGTCATACAGTTGACCGCAATATTAAAACGACATGGTGCAGTTGCGGACTCGCACTAAATTACGGTAGAATCTGGCACTTTGCCAGATTTCGTCATTGATCGGCGCCAGGCGTCGTCTCTCTGCTCACGAGAATATCAGCTGTGGCGCCGATCGATGACGAGATCTGGCAAAGTGCCAGATTCTACCGTAGTTCTAGTGCGGGTCCGCAACCGCACCTTGTCCTTTTAACATTGCGGTCAACTGTACCTATTCCAAAAAATAACTGTTTTCACAAACTTGAAAACATTCTAGAAAACAGGGCGACGAATGGTATTTTCGGATTTCGAAAATGAAAACTCCAAGAAATTTTCAGTATTGACACAAACAATTGAAACGTGAATTTGCTCCTACATCGAAGACTAGAGGTTTTTAGTGTTATGAATTGTTTGTCTGAAGTCACAGTTGAAGCGATTCATATCCAAATAATATTTTTATTGTTACCAAAACCATTTTTCAGATAAAGAGATAGTTATGTTGATCAAATTGAATAATATAAGTATTCAAATTACAGTGAAAATTCATATAAAAATCAAATAAACCAAATTAAATTGAGTATTAAATACCAGTAGAAAAGCCAAAATAGTTAAGAAACAAAAAGTTTCAAGCAGGTAACTAAATGAGTAGTTAATAAATAATACCTAGAGGAGAAGTGAGATTAAATTTAGAAAAAAATAAAAATATTAAAAAAAGTAAAATGTAAAATGAAAAAAAAGTCGAAAATTCAAATAAACTAGAGTACACCCAGTCCCACATTTCAGCAGCTCATATTGACCCACTTTTCACCCACTCGATTAATTGTGTCAACCCTATATGCCTTGTTTCAGAGTAAGCCATGTATTGATCGAGAAGAAAGAGAGATCGATGCTGATTTCAAAAGTGTCTTCAAGTTTGAAAATCGTCGACTTTGAAGAGAGTTATGATCAAAAGACGAAAAAAGCGATTTTCCGCGTTTTTTTCGCCTTTTTACCAAAACTTAGGGTGGGTATTGTAGCAGCACGTAAGCCACAATACAGAGCAGCAGTTCGGGCAGTGGGCGGAGCAAGAGGACACAATGTGCTGCCCTGGGCAGCAGTTGGGGGAACGAAAGGGGCTTTCACCTTGACGAGTAACTGCGTTAGTAATCCCCTCGTGCTGCCTTACTAAGCAGCGAGTATCTGAGATATTAGGAACCTGTTCCTTTAGAAAGGTAGACTTTTCCAAAAGCTTTCGATCCTGCTCAAAACTAGACTGTTTGTTGCGAGCTGAACGAGGTATCATCTCAGGCTGTTTCTTTCTCAAAGAGAGAAAAAATGGCCTCCAATAGGAATATGCAGCAATTATTTTTGCATTTGCGTAGCCGTACTAAGAATAGGAAGTGAGCACCTACGTTGCTGAATGAACAAGGCCTTAAGTTATTTTCGGCTGAGCTGTTGCTCTCGCTCACTATTTTTGTGAAGTTTTCACCAACCCGAGTCAGAGTTGTCCCATTCTTCCCTCTCTTTCGAGTGGTTCGTGTCCTACTTCTATTATCAATGTTGCCTATGTATCAAATGCTCTACGTTCTACAAAATGTTCTTTCTCTGTGACTTCTGATGGTATACCTCCCTATTTCTATAAGGTTTTTGGTGCAGAACTCCCGCAGCGCCTTGCTGATATTTTTAACATAGGCTTAGTGACTGGTCAAGTACCAATGATATGGAAATTTGCCGCTGTTACGCCTATACCAAAGGTTGCTTCGGCTTCCAAATTACCCGACTTTCGACCAATAAGTATTTTGCCGATGGCTTGAAAAAATCATGGAGAAGATCATAAAAAAGAAGCTTTTGAATTGGCTTTTCTCTCTGAACATACTTCCTGATGACCAGCATGGATCCTTGCCTGGGCTGTCCACCACTACAAATTTAATACATTCTTGTCATCAATGGGCTAATGCAGCAAATGAAGGAAAATCCACTGCTGCGATGTATTTTGACCTCAGCAAAGCTTTTGATACTGTCGATCACAATTTTCTCATTTCGAAACTTGAATGCGTTGGCATAAGAGGTAACTTCCTTGAATGGTTCACCTCCTACTATACTTGGGCAAATTAGAAATTTTTTCGAATGATCAACTTTTCGAATAAGTCGAAAATTAGACTTTTTCGAATGATCGACTTTTCGATTTAGCCTCCAACTTTTTTTTCGAATAAGTCTAAAATCCCACTTTTTCGAATGATCGACTTTTCGATTTAGCCGGAATTTCCACTTTTCGAATGATCGACTTTTTCGGATAAGTCGAAAATCCCACTTTTTCGAATGATCGACTTTTCGAATAAAAAGTCGACTTTTTCAATCGACTTAAAAAATTATCTACCATTCAGCCTTTTGGACGGTACATGAAGACGACAGCCTAATTGACTTTTTCGTTCCCGCAACAGCTCGATTAACGTCGACATGGATCCGGAAGAGACTTCGCGTTCACTGTTGAAGGTTGGCGCAAACTCAGTGCCATATGCTATAACATAGGTGCACCGAGTTTGGGCCAACCCCCAATGGGGAACGCAAAGTCTCTTCAGGTTCCACGCCGATGTTACATATTTTTCCACGTATTTATGAAATCGGAATGCGAAAAAAGAATAGCCCAAGCACAAAAAAGTTTAAAGGATTCACTAGGAATTATTTGCGACTTAGGGAAGTCTTTAAATAAAAATGAAAGAATCGATAATTTTGGAAGCTGGCTTCAGGGTCTAACGGCTATTGTCCGGGGGAACAAAGGCGGGGAAGTAACACCTGGGAACTAAAGCGAGTCTCCTAAATTTACCGAGGTATGGGGCAACGAGTGTACAGTCTGCTCGGATCGTGCTAATACTTGGCGGTTCCTATCGACGATTAGTGTAAACTAGGTGCCACGTGTTATAACATGCGCGCACCGAGCTTGCGCTACCGCACAACAGGGAACGCAAAGTATCAGTGCGATCTGCGCTGACTGTATGAACAGAGCTTTGATAAGGATGGCCCCTTTTCCTCGAGCGCGCGCGGATGCGTCGCGACGTTCTCAATGTAGCGCACAAGCTGACACCCCATACCTATACTCAGATATCAGCCGAGGTCTATTTCAGCTTCTAAAAGCAGTGTTCACGATGAATCTCGCTTTCAAGTTTTTAATGTGAAATACCACGCTGGCAGATGCTAGAGGGGATAGGGTAAAAAAAGCAGCCAAAACGGGCCAGAAATCGATAAAAACGGCGAAAAGATTTCGTTAGCCAAGTACGCCTGCTCTTAGCCCGCCCGCCCCGTCTTGACGAGTTTGTGGCGCGGAGGACGTTTTCCATGGCAAATTGCCAAGGAACTCCGCCACGTTCCGTCCGATCGATTCGAGCACATTTCGCCATTAGCGCGCACTTGCGGAAACTAGCAGGGCCCGTAAGCTCGTCCAAGCCCTGAACGTTACAAACAGCTATTTTAGCTTACTCTGAGCGCTTTTCTCCGCTGTTCATTCACTATTGGATAGCTCACGACCGAACAACCCCATTTTTGAGTCGAACTCGAATATGAGATTTATCGTGAACGCTGCCTTTAAAAGCTACTGCCAGCTGAAAGTTGCTACAGGGTCGATCATCTAGCACTTCTGGTCCATCATCTACCGTCTTCTCATAGAATGTTGATGGGGCTGTCAAACAACTTTAAAACAACTATGGCCCAAACTCCACATGCAGGAAAACTTCAAAAACGATTTTGGCGCGAACTTCAAGGCATTTTTACAGTGTATTCAAACTGGTTTTTCTTTACAAATGAAGATTTTTTAGGGACTCGTCCGACATTTTCTTTCACTAAAGAGGCCAAGCTATACAGATTATGAAAAAAACTATGGTTTTCTACGCGTACGATCCGTCTAATATGACAACTTTCCTCCTCGATGATCGGCATAATTCGCCCGCAGTTTCCCATTTTCTTTTCATTTTTCCATTCAGACACCTTTATTTAAAATCTTATGAGCTCTTAATTTAGTATAAAATTCATTGAACGTTGAGCACATGTAGAAATAAGAAAAAAAGCTAATTATATAGTAGAAAGAAGGCATCTATTATGTTTGTCTGCGGCTACAGAAACTCTGCATTGATTACGCGCAAATAAGAAAAATGTGTCCAGATGGAGTAGCTGGCATTTACAACATCTTTTTCAGTAACCAGGAACTATACTTAGTATCCGAATCACTCCTTTTCGAATATCCGACCGGTTATCCGAATCGAACCAATATCCGGGAAATTTAAAATCGGCATTATCTGAATCGAAACATTTTCCGAAGGGTAAAAAATTCGGATAGAATTCGGGTAAAATTTCGGATAAAATCGGATAATTTTCGGATAAAATGGGATAAGTTTTGGGATAAAATCGGATAAATTGGGATAAAATTGCACTCGGCCACGCCCATTTGTCCGGATCGCCCTCTTTTTAGTACATCAACCCAGGGCTTTCCTCCTCCTTCCGAAATCGGAAGAGTCGTTGCGGCGCGGAAAAATGGGCGTAGTCAAGTGAGATGACCAAGTGGCTAGTCATTCAGTGTGGAAGTTTTTTTGTATAGTTGCTTTGCATACTTTTTACTAGCTACATAGTTGTTCTGAAAAACCTATGTATGAATGATACTGTGCCCCCCAACGACGATAGATTAATTGAAGATTTGTTTTCATATTTTTATTAAGATGCATTTCTGAAGATTGATGTTCGTATGTGAGCATGATGCAAATGCAATGAAGTACTTCTGTTTCTTAAATTATGGATGTTTTCAGAGGCTAGCCTTGAGTACCTGGTTCATTTTTTACCGTTTTGCCTCAATTGAACTTGGTTCCGAAAATAGCCGAAGTTATCCGAAATTATCCGACCGGATATCCGCATCTGAATCATTGAAAAAATGGCATTATCTGAATCGATCCATTATCCGAAAATTCGAAAAAAAACGCAATATCTGAATTGAACCAATATCCGGGAAATTTAAAATCGGCAATATCATAATCGATCGATTATCCGAAGAATTATCTTCGGAACAAGTACACCAGGTACTCTTGAAAGCTGCAAAAATTTCGAATAAGTCGGATATTACTCTTTTCGAATGATCGACTTCTCGACTTATCCGAAAATCGCCCTTTTTCGAATGATCGACTTCTCGACTTATCCGAATATCGCCCTTTTTCGAATGATCGACTTCTCGACTTATCCGAAAATCGCGCTTTTTCGAATGATCGACTTTTCGACTTAGCCGGATTTTCCTCTTTTCGAATAGTCGACTTAGTCGATTCAATCGAAGCCGACTTTTTTCAATCGGATGATGATTCGATCATTCGATTCGGCCTCTCTGGAAGAAAATTCTTCGTCCTATCTGAAAACACCACTTCTTCAATCTGCGAGTCACCATCGGAAGTACCACAAGGTGGAGTCCTCTCTCAACTTCTTTTCATCATTTATACTCTTGAACTTCCATATTTGCTCAAAGTACATTCAAGCATTGATGTCTCGATGTATGCCAACGATATTGAAGTTTTTGCCAGTTTTGACCGAACAAGTCAAGCTGAAGTGGAAAACGCATTACGCTGTTCAGCAGAGGTTATGAAAAATTGGGCTAGTTCATCGAACATCAAGATCAATATCGGCAAAAGTCAAATGTTATGTACTGGTGGCTCTAAACTGGAAGTGAGTATCAACCAAATTTCACGGCTCAGCGTGGTTATCTCCGCTCGAGATCTTGGCGTCATTTTGAATAAAAAGTTCAAATTCTCAATTCATATTGACTCCATAACATCTCAGGCAACAAAATCTATCTTCTGTTTGTTCAGGAACACCCTATGTGCAGATTCTACCATTCTGATCCGATTGTATAAACATGTGTTCTGCCCCTTCTGGAATACGGTAACCAAGTTTGGAATCCCGGATTGAAACCGTTTGGGGGGGCACTCAAAAAATGGAATTGATTCATTCATGAAAATGAAAATTTGGGCTGATATCATATGCCTGATAGCGTTATCAGTCATTGTTTTCGTGGAGACTCCATGGAAATACTTCGACTTCTGAAAGCTGTATCATTCATTCTCCAACTGAATCCTGAGTGGCCCCCCCTAGCGGTGTCAAACCGGAATTGTGGTGAGCGCGAAGCGCTCACCCGATTTGGCTTTGATTCGCCATCGCGCAACCCCCTGATCTCAGTATCAGGGTCCAGAGTAAACGTAGGAAGACCGTTCTTTTTGCATTTAGTACACTTTAGAAAGGTGAATAACTGTTAAAAAAATGGTCCGAAATGGTTACCTGAGATTGGAGAAAAAGTGTCAAAACCACGTCATTTTGGTCGAAAAAATGTTCATCTTTTTTTTCAGTTGGCGTTCACGATCTTGTTGGAACACTTATCGTTGAGCTAGAGAGCTCATTTTTGGCCAGGGAGCTGGTTTTGTTTGCACCTAGCTCCTGTCAAATTTTGAAGTTGGTAGCTCAATTTTTGCGGAACCTCAAAATTGAGGGTAAAGAAAGACAAAAACACGTAAACATGTTATTAAAAACCAACCGATGTTTGCTTATTCGTGAAAATGAACTAGTGAAATAAACACCGTTACTGATAGGCTTTTGCTCAGGATTTGACGGGGCAACGCTTCAATCAATACGGCGGGATCTCGGAAGTACTTTTTGAAACGCCGCACGGTGTGACTCAGAAGTGCGCCACAGAACGCCGTAGATACTGTGCGGGACCCCAGCAGGCGTGCGAATGACGTCGTAGAACATATGTGTGACCAAAGTAGGAGTGCGCCGGACGCCGTAGAAAGTGTGCGGGACCCAAATGGGTGTGCGCAGAACGCCGTAGAAAGTGTGTGGGACCCAAATGGGTGTGCGCAGAACGCCGTAGAAAGTGTGCGGAACCCAAGTGGGAATGCGCCGGACGCCGTAGAAAGTGTGCGGGACGCAAATGGGTGTGCGCAGAACGCCGTAGAAAGTGTGCGGGACCCAAATGGGTGGGCGCAGGACGCCGTAGAAAGTGTGTGGGACCCAAATGAGAGTGCGCCGGACGCCGTAGAAAGTGTGCGGGACCCAAAATGAGAGTGCGCCGGACGCCGTAGAAAGTGTGTGGGACCCAAATGAGAGTGCGCCGGACGCCGTAGAAAGTGTGCGGGACCCAAATGAGAGTGCGCCGGACGCCGTAGAAAGTGTGCGGGACTCACGTGGGAATGCGCCGGACGCCGTAGAAAGTGTGCGGGACGCAAATGGGTGTGCGCAGAACGCCGTAGTAAATGTGTGGGACCCAAATGGGTGTGCGCAGAACGCCGTAGAAAGTGTGCGGGACCCAAATGGGTGTGCGCAGAACGCCCTAGAAAGTGTGCGGGACCCAAATGAGAGTGCGCCGGACGCCGTAGAAAGTGTGCGGGACCCACGTGGGAGTGCGCCGGACGCCGTAGAAAGTGTGCGGGACCCAAATGGGTGGGCGCAGGACGCCGTAGAAAGTGTGCGGGACCCAAGTGGGAGTGCGCCGGACGCCGTAGAGAGTGTGCGGAACCCAAAAGGGTGTGCGCAGAACGCCCTAGAAAGTGTGTGGGACCCAAATGAGAGTGCGCCGGACGCCGTAGAAGGTGTGCGGGACCCAAGTGGGAGTGCGCCGGACGCCGTAGAAAGTGTGCGGGACCCAAATGGGTGTGCGCAGAACGCTCTAGAAAGTGTGTGGGACCCAAATGAGAGTGCGCCGGACGCCGTAGAAAGTGTGCGGGACCCAAGTGGGAGTGCGCCGGACGCCGTAGAAAGTGTGCGGGACCCAAATGGGTGTGCGCAGAACGCCCTAGAAAGTGTGTGGGACCCAAATGAAAGTGCGCCGGACGCCGTAGAAAGTGTGTGGGACCCAAATGAGAGTGCGCCGGACGCTGTAGAAAGTGTGCGGGAACCAAGTGGGAGTGCGCCGGACGCCGTAGAAAGTGCCGGACCCAAATGGGTGTGCGCAGAACGCCGTAGAAAGTGTGCAGGACATCAGTGGGAGTGTGCAAGATGTAACAGAATGTGCGCAGGACATTAGTGGGAGTGTGCAGGATGTCATAGAAAGTGTGCAGGACATCAGTGAGAGTGTGCAGGACTATAGTGGGAGTGTGCAGCACCTTATAGAAAGTGTGTAGGACATCAGTGGAAGGGTGCAGGACATCAGTGGGCGTGTGCAGGACGTCATAGAAAGTGCACAGGCTATCAGTTGGAGTGCGCAGGACGTCATAGAAGGGGGGGGGGGGCAGGACTTCAGTGGGTTTACTTTCATCTAACACCACCAGGCATGAATCATGTTAGAAAGGAAACCTTTAGGAAAATAAAATGAAATTCCTGAAAGTCTAGGTTCCTGGCAAAAGTTAAGATTTGGCATGGTCATAAAAATATACTCAGTTGAAAAGGGAAAATAAAGAAAAATGAAAAAAAGGTTTTGAAATATTCCTGAGAACGATTTGGCGTAGAATAATTTGATTTTTAGGAAATGTAATGAAATAGTTGAAAGCATGATTTGGCAGTCGAGTTTGAACCAACTATTGATAAGAGTTGTGCAAAACGATGGATCGCATTGTATGAGCTTATCCGTAGAACATATCAAAGCGAAATCACGCGTGAAATGGGAAGCATCAAAACTTTTTCGGGAGCTGTAATGCGGCGGTCTTCACGTATTAGGTGAAGCAAAATCAATACGCGTGATTTCGCTTTGATATGTTCTACGGATAAGCACAGACAAGGCGATCTCTCGTTCTGCACAACTCTTATCAATAGTTGGTTCAAACTCGACTGCCAAATCATACTTTCAACTATTTCACTTCATTTCCCGAAAAACAAATTATTCTACGCCAAATCGTTCTCAGGAATATTTCAAAACCTTTTTTCATTTTTCTTTATTTTCCCTTTTCAACTGAGTATATTTTTATGACCATGCCAAATCTTAACTTTTGCCAGGAACCTAGACTTTCAGGAATCCCCACCTCAAAAAAGACATCAATAGAATCGAAGCCGTACAAAAACTGTTCACTAGGCTGCTTTATTATCGCTGTCTTCCGGAATAATTATCCAATTTCCTTACCATCCTATCAAGAATGGCTGAAGGAATTAAACCTCACAAGCCTTTTTCTTAGACGTCTTATAGCAAATCTTGTCTTTGCCTTCAAAGGTTTACGTGGAGAAATCCGCTTGAAGCCCTCAAGATATTGGGGTTTTCGTTCAATTCGTGAACGTAGGGCTAGCTTTGCTATCACTAATCGTACAAATGGAAGGAAAGGCTGCGAGCAATCGCGAAGCTCTTTCCTCATACGTGCATCAACATATCTTAAAGACACAGTCCAAGCTCGTGGGTAAAATTTGATATTACGGTCCGTTCGTTGTGTGTAGCGACCCTGCCAAACGCGGAATCTCAACTCTTCAGAATAAGCGAGAAAAATCGAGCACCCATTCCCTCCACCCCCCAAATCAGCACCCAATGGCTCCGCCCACTTTGAAGTTTTCGGTCTCAATAGAGACGGAACGCGTGATGGATTTCAATCAAAATCTATGTTCTTCTTTTTGTAATCGGCCTGTCTTTATAATGGATTCTGGTCCAGTGCGAAGATTGCGAATGACAAGGAAAAGCAAGCCCGAGACAACACGTCCACGAATTTCTCATCGTCCAAATTCACATTCTTTGAGGGGCCATAACTCCGCTCGTAGTGGGCCCTGAGCGATTCTGAAGACAGCAATGTGATCCGCCCGAAATTTCCCTCAAGACAAGCGAATAAACTGGAGAACGATTCTGAGCTTGGACTGTGCCTTTAAACCTCAAGGTCCAACCTCAGGGGTGATTTTTGATATTATATTCCGGCAGCCATGTAACCCTGCCAAGCGCGAAATCTCAGTTCGTCCAAATAGGCGAGAAAAAGCGAGGAAAAAGCCGGCCACACCCCCTTGAAAGAAAAAAATAGGTGACGCCCACCGACAAGCTTCCGATCTCAGCAGAGAAGAGAAGCGCGATTGATTTTATTCAAAATCTATGTTCTTCCATTTGTTTTCGGTCTGGCTTTATATTGTGGCCTGCTTCAGAAAGATTGCTGCGATTAACGAGAGAAAACAGGCTCGAGACAACTCGTCCGCGAACTTCTCGTCGTTCAAAATCAGAATCTTTGAGAGGCTATAACTCCGTTCGTAGTGAGTTCTGAGGGGTTCTGGATACACCATTGTGATCAGCGTAAAATTTTCTCTGAGATAATCAGGAAAACGAAAATTTGATTCTGAGGTTGGTCTGTGTCTTTAATAAACTTCCACTATCGCTTTTAGACTCTGAAAAGGTTCACAATTCAGACGAAAACTATTGAGTATAAATCTTTTCTGAATTCTCTCTTCTGAATTTAACCCATTCACGACCGCGTGTCCCACCGGTGGGACACGCGTTGACTATCACTTCGGACCGCGTGTCCCACCGGTGGGACACTGTTTTCAAAAATCGATTTCTCCACCGCATGAAAGAATTTTTAAACCTACTCATGGTCTATGTATTCACCTATTCTAGAGTCGACTATGAACTTCGTGGTCCGCTGATAGCTTCACCACTGCAATATATATGACCCTTCGAATGCAGCGAGGTCGAAAACCGCAAACAGAGTACAGATCGCATTTTTACAAGCAATTAATGGCGAATTTTTTCATTTTCCCATTACCCGAGAATTAATCCCTAATTCTAACAATAAGAGTGGTCAGATCGTATAGCACTTTTTGATATATCACAGAAATATGATGATACCGCGCACTATTCGCGCTTAGAGAATCGGCTTTTCTTTCGCCCGTATTTTGTTCACAGAAATTACTTTATGCAAAGATCACCAATGTAGAGACCATTAGGACCTTTTTTCCTGCTTAGTCAAGTTTGGTGTACCATCGTAGGCCGGGGCTCCAACTTCGGTGAAAACTACCTTGGAGAGGAGCGCACGAGAAAAGTGGGGACGTGCCAGAGCAAAAAAACGAGTGAAACCTATAAAACGGTTATTACACTAATCATTCCTAGTGAATTTATAATAATAGAAGTATTTTCTAGGTCTGAATGTGAAGAACAAATATGCTTATTACAAAAAATCTCTTCCTAGAAGGCGCCGAAACGGAGAGGTGAGGGGGTCGCCGAGAAAAAAATGGCGAAAATCTAAAAAAAAGTATTTTCCATCACCATTCAGAGTCAATATGAAAACTGAGGAGTATTTTCTACGTCTAGATGTCAAAAAGAAGGTCAAAATGTTTACTATAAAATAACTGGCGTCGGAATGCGACAGACCTCAAGAGCGAGGGAGTAGCTAACGGAAAAATTAGTGCTGTCAATTTAAGAACAGAAGAATGTCTATCATGGTAATCTACGATAATTAATGTTTCAAGCCGCTCGAATTCATCGAACTCACGTGATTTTGTGGATGGTCTTATCTACAGTTGAAAATTTAGGAGACCATTTCTCGGGAAGGAAAGAGTTATGGAAGCTGAGACTTTGGCATCATGACTTTGAAGTCGTCAACCGTACGATAAACAAAAAAAAAGAAAATCGATTTTTTGGTGGCGTGCCATTAGAGCAAAAGTGGCCCACCGGTGGAACACTGTATACGGCGACGCAATATTGCACGCGGTCCGAACGTGCAGCCACCCAAAATTAGGCGTGGTCGTGAATGGGTTAACGGATGTCTCGTGATCCTCGCTTAGTTTGGGAACTTGTGCTCTGCCTTGCTGTGTTTAGGTCAACAAGTGGTGTCTTTGGACCTGCTTGGGTCTGGGTCTTACGTCCGAAGTTCGTGTTCAGATCAGAGACACCTACATATTATCTAACTGTTTTGCTTTGCTACGGATTAGTATGATTTGGAAATGAAACATTTGTGAGAAACTCGTTAAAAGAAATGAAATGTCTTATGCTACTGATTTGGCATGGGAATAAACTTGAAAGAAGCGCTAAAAACTCATTGAAATGATTCATCGTTGATTTGGCTGTGCACTTGTTTACTAAACAACAAAAATTGAGTGTGAGATTGAAAAACCAAATCACGCACATCTTACTAAGCACACAGATTTATTCGTGTGACTGCAATTCTCTTAGTTGACAACATTCGCATAGACATACTACGTGATGTTATTTCCACTTTCATTATTTGATAGTCAATCGGAAGCGAACGCGTCAAATAATTTAGTAATGCTTGAACATCAATATTTCTGAATGATTGAGGTGGGAGACGCAACATAATTTTGCAAGGACCTTAGACTTGTTAACCTAAACTGCAAGCGTTAGGTTGATTTCAGAAGAGATGTGCGTGATTTGGTTTTTCAATGTCGCACTCAATTTTTGTTGTTTAGTAAACAAGTGCACAGCCAAATCAACGATGAATCATTTCACTGAGTTTTTAGCGCTTCTTTCAAGTTTATTCCCATGCCAAATCAGTAGCATAAGACATTTCATTTCTTTTAACGAGTTTCTCACAAATGTTTCATTTCCAAATCATACTAATCCGTAGCAAAGCAAAACAGTTAGATAATTTCACTTTATTTTAGCGAAGGTTTCCTTTTAAAGGCACATTACACCCTCAGATATGACCTTTCAAATGTTCATGCAGTTGTGTAGTAGACCCCTCTTGCATAAAACTTGCCCACCTCTTCTAGCACCACCACAGTTCACACCCTTTTTCATGGTTTCCGAACCCAATAACGACTAGATGAACGGTTGAATCTCAACCGCGTTTTCGATTTTCACTCCCTTGCCGGTCCTCCCGGTTGGCTCGAACACACGATCCGTAACGCTTGGCATACTCGAGTCTCACACAGTTTCCCCGGCGCTTGGCGCTTTTTAAGTCGAGTCTCACACACTTTACCCGGCGCTTGGCGCACTTCCAATTGGGTCCCGCACACTTTCTTAGGCGCTTGGCGTACCCGAAGTTGGGTCCCGCACACATTTTCTGGCGCTTTGTGTGCTCCCAGTTAGATCCCGCACACGTACCCGGCGCATGGCGCACTCCCAGTTGAGTCCTTCACGCTTTGCTCGGCGCTTGGCGCACCCGAAGTTGGAACCCGCTCACGTTCCTCGGTGCTCGACGCACTTCTAGTTGGATCCCGAACACGTTCCCCGGCGCTTGGCGCACTCCCAGTTGGGTCCCGAATACGTTCCCCGGCGCATGGAACACTTCCAGTTGGGTCCGCACGCTTTCCTCGGCGCTTGGCGTACCCAAAGTTGGGTCCGCA
This sequence comes from Aplectana chamaeleonis, assembly GCA_029168955.1. Classification (NCBI taxonomy): domain Eukaryota; kingdom Metazoa; phylum Nematoda; class Chromadorea; order Rhabditida; family Cosmocercidae; genus Aplectana; species Aplectana chamaeleonis. Next base: position 98,256 of record JAPDOI010001722.1, read on the forward strand.
CACGTTCTCCGGCGCTTGGCGCGCTCCCAGTTAGATCCCGCCACTATCCCCGGCGCTTGGAGCGCTCCCAGTTGAGTCCCGCACACTTTCTCCGGCTCTCGGCGCTTTTTATTTGGGGTCCCGCACACGTTCCCCGTCGCTTGGCACACTTTTAGTTGGGTCGCGAACACGTTTCCCGTGCGCTTGGCGCGCACAGTTGGGTCCCGCACACGTTCTGTGGGGTTTGGCACACTTCCAGTTGGGCACCGCGCATGTTCCCCGGCGCACAGCACAGTTCTAGTTGGGTCCCGCATACGTTGCCCGGCGCTTGGCGCACTTCTACTTGGGTCCTGCACACGTTCTCCGGCTCTTGGCGCACTTCTAGTGTGGTTTCGAACACGTTCCTGGCTCTCGGCGCACTTCTAGTTGGGTCCCGAACACGTTCCCCGGCGCTCAGCACAGTTCTAGTTGGGTCCCGCACACGTTTCCCGTCGCTTGGCACTTCTACTTGGGTTCTGCACAGGTTTTCCGGCGCTTGGCGCACTTCTACTTGGGTTCTGAACACGTTCCCCAGCGCTTGGCGCACTTAAATTTGGGTCCCGCCCACCTTCAAGGCGCTTAGCGCACTTCTAGATGGGTCCCGCACACGTTCTCCGGCACTTGGCGCACTTCTGTTTGGGTCCCGCATACGTTGCCCAGCGCTTGCCGCACTTCTACTTGGGTCCTGCACGCGTTCTTCGGCGCTCGACGCACTTCTAGTTGGATCCCGAACACGTTCCCCGGCGCTCAGCACAGTTCTAGATGCGTCCCGCATACACTCCCCGGCGCTCGGCGCACTTCTAGTTGGGTCCCGCACACGTTTCCCGGCGCTCAGCACAGTTCTAGTTGGGTCCCATACGTTCCCCAGGCGCTTGGCGCGCACTTTTGGGTCTCGCACGTTCCCCGGCGCTCAGCACAGTTCTAGTTGGGTCCCGCATACCTTGCCCAGCGCTTGGCGCACTTCTACTTGGGTCCTGCACGTTCCCCGGCGCTTGGCGCACTTCTGCTTGGGTTCTGCACACGTTCCTGGGCGCTTGGCGCACTTATATTTGGGTCCTGCACGTTCCCCGGCGCTTGGCGCACTTCTACTTGGGTTCTGCACACGTTCCCCGGCGCTCGGCGCACTTCTGAATTGGGTCCCGCACACGTTTCCCGGCGCTCAGCACAGTTCTAATTGGGTCCCGCATACGTTGCCCAGCGCTTGGCGCACTTCTACTTGGGTCCTGCACGTTCCCAGGCGCTTGGCGCACTTATAGCTGGGTTCCGCACATGTTCTTGGCGCTCGGCGCACTTCTGGATTGGGTCCGCACGTTCCCCGGCGCTTGGCGCACTTCTGCCGGGTTCTGCACACGTTCCCAGGCGCTTGGCGCACTTCTAGATGGGTCTCGCACACGTTCTCCGGCGCTTCGCGCACTTCTGTTGGGTCCCGTGCACGCTTCCGTCGCTTGGCGCACATAAATTTGGGTCCCGCACACCTTCCCGGCGCTTGGCGCAGTTCTAGATGGGTCCTGCACACGTTTTCTGGCACTTGGCGCACTTCTAGATGCGTCCCGCATCCACTCCCCGGCGCTCGGCGCACTTCTAGTTGGGTCCCGCACACGTTTCCCGGCGCTCAGCACAGTTCTAGTTGGGTCCCGCATACGTTGCCCAGCGCTTGGTGGACTTCTACTTGAGTGATGCACACGTTCCCCGGCGCTTCGCGCACTTCTGTTTGGGTCTCGCACACGTTTCCCGTCGCTTGGCGCACTTCTACTTGAGTGATGCACACGTTCCTCGGCGCTTGGCGCACTTCTAGATGTGTCCTGCACGCGTTCTTCGGCGCTTGACGCACTTTTAGTTGGGTCTCGCACACGTTTCCCGTCGCTTGGCGCACTTCTACTTGAGTGTTTTTGTTCCTCGGCGCTTGGCGCACTTCTAGATGTGTCCTGCACGCGTTCTTCGGCGCTTGGCGCACTTCTTCTTGGGTCCTGCACGTTCCCCGGCGCTTGGCGCACTTCTTAAGGTCCTGCACACCTTCCCCGGCGCTTGGCGCACTTCTTCTTAACGGGTCCTGCACGTTCCCCGGCGCTTGGCGCACTTCTGGGTTTGCACACGTTCCCGAAGCTTCGCGCAATTCTAGATGCGTCCCGCAATAAGCGGGTGTGCATACGGTTCCTGATGGACGAGAAGCAGACCTACCCTAACGCTTGCAATCAATTCACTCTTATCACAATACCACTCCATTTCTCTCGATTGCCCAACCATGTTTCTTATCATTCAAAGCTTCACCGGACTGACACACACACACACACACACACACACACATACACACACACACACACACACACACACACACACACAACACACACACACACACACACACACACACACACGTACACACACGCACACACACACGCACACACACGCACACACACACACACACACACACACACACACACACATTTTAAAATTCACAATTTTTCAATATCCTGAGAACCACAAAGCAGATTTTTCTGAAACTTGGGCAGTGTTAAAAACCTTTACTGCTCTACATTTTGTGAAAATGCCAAGTTCGGAACTATCTTCCAAACCGAGATTCTGTAACGAGGGGTTTGCGCAGAAGCAATCCTTTTCCAAATCAGGTGCGCGCTTCGCGCGCACCACAATTTGGACCGCCGCGGAATAATATCAAGTTAGTTGCGTTGCCCAGGATCTCAGGTAGTAACGCCGGCTGAGGGGGCAGGCAATACCGGCTGACTAAACATTGTACCCGGGCGAGCCCCGGTATTCACTGCCCCCTCAGCCAGTAATTGGTGGCCCCCTCACACCGCGTTCACTGCCCCCTCAGCCGGTAAATGAAGGTCCGCTCACCCGGTATTAGTTGCTTACCACGTGAATGATATCGATCTGCAAGAGTAGATAAAGCCCCTAGTAGGCTCTCTCTATTCCCCAGCAAATTCGAGGCTTGCGTTTCCTTTCTGAAGCGGCAAGCCTTACCTTGCTTCAAAAATCAGGAACTGACCCGCTGTCACGTCCCCACGGTCACAACGAACCGTAAGGGGTGAGGGGTTAATAATCCAAATCATGTGGATGACCACCCGTTCGAATGCCAACACCCGAATCAGCTCGAAGCCCATTTCGCCCGCGCCGTACATGAGCCTGGTTCGCTTTAGTGTCTGCCCGATCAGCCGGTGGTATGCTCCGCCATTGATTAATGTCTGCCCGCTCACCCCGTAAAGCCATGCCCCTCAGCCGGTAATGCTATGTCTGCCCGATCAGCCGGTGACATGCTCCGCCGTGGATTTATGTCCGCCCGCTGACCCGGTAAAGCCATGCCCCTCAGCCGGTAAAACGCATGCCCGCCCGCTCAGCCGGTAAGACGCTCCGCTCCGAATATAAGCCTGCCCGCTAAGCCGGCGACCCAACTTCTCCGCCCGCTCAGCCGGTGTTATTATCTGAGCTGACCTCTTCACCAATAATGGCAGTACACCCTCCTGCTCTTTCAGATCACAGACAACTGTTGTATTTTTTTTCGCGTTTCTCTAAATCACTCTGGCAAAGCAAAAGGGTAAAAACAAAGGCTTAAAGGCAGTGTTCACGATGATTCTCGTTTCCAAGTTTTCCACTCAAAACAATGCGTTGGCTACCAAGAGTTACCAGAATCACGAAGAAACGGCGAGAAACGCACTAATTCGTCTTATTTCAGTGACATTATTCTATGGCCTGGACTAGTTGTCTGGTTGGATAAACATGTTCACGGTGGTTGTCACCGGTAAAAAATGGGACTAATCGAAAATGGAAGAATATTTTGGGCAAAACAGAATTAGTTAGGGCCCGAAGGAAAGAACGGAGCAACACAGAATGGAGAATTGCAAAAGACGGGTCCACAAATGATTTCATTGTCACAACGAACAGTTCCATTGATACTTAAAAGGCGGGCTGATACTTGAGGATTTCGTGCCCTTCTGGTGCGTTTTTCTCGGTTTCTTCGTCATTTCAGTTCTACTCGGGGGCCAAACAATCGATTTAGCAAGTAATCTCAAAATCGAAGATTATCGTGAACACTGCCTTAAAGGCAAAACTGCTGAATATGTAGATAATACTTTCTTTTTTTTCTCCAACAGCTACCTGCCACAGACTCAATGCTTATCCGAGACAACAGCATACGGAATTTTTTTTTTGTTTTTCACGGTTCAGGACTTGGCCGAGAAGTATTGCTATGTTTTACGGGATATCCTCTATTCCAATTCGCACCAGGGGTGTGCGTTTTTCGTTTTTTCCGTTTTTCGCCCTTTTTCGCGAAAAAAATCAATATCGAAAAAAACGAAAAAGTTTGATTTTTTTTCGGTTTTTTTCGGTCTAAAATTTGCCGTTCTGATGCGACTTGCAGTCAATCCTTTGCTGCCTACAGACGTCTGCAGCAAGTTTGCACTCGTCTTTCATTTGATTTCAGAATCATTCCGCGCAAAAGCAAATCTATGATCTGCACCTTGCACAGCGGTTCCTTCAACTAGACTCTGGCGAACCCCTAGTGATCTGTGGATTTCGACTATCACCAGCAGCGGAGCGTGGGCCTCGGTGAAATTTAACTATGTAGGGATAAGGAGTTTCCGATGAAAAAGCAACCGCTCCGCGTTGTGATAATGAAAAGCAGAAGCTTACTTGAAATGAAACAGAGTCTACATCACTTTCACAAAAAAAATAGTTTAATTGGTTTTAAATTTCTTGAATTTCCTGTTTTTAATTGGACATCTTTTGAGCATGGTCATCATTTTCACGAATTATCCTCCGAAGAACTAAAAAAATAAAATTCGACGGGCGGAAACATCACCAATCTAATAACGCTAATCGATTCCGCTTAGATGATAACCTGTGGCCGTATTCTTGAAACCACGGGAGCCTCCCGGGAAGGTTTTTAGAACCAGCCGATGTATGCAGCCGGCGAACTTTGGACCCTCCCGGGAGGCTAGCGTAGTTTCATAAATACGGCACCTGCATCGGCAATCTAAAGGCAGCGTTCACGATATTCAGTCTCGATGACTTTTCACAGTAAAATGATGGGCGAGAAGAATTCTAAGCTCTCAATATCGAAGAAGCGGTTTAAAAAGAGCTAGGAATGGCAAAATAACGGAAGCAAAATGGCGTTCTGAGGTCACCGAAACGCCTCATGCCCCCTTTCCACCCCCTCGACGTGAAGAAATGAATGCTATCAGGTCGTGATAGCATGAAGTAATCAAGACAAGGAAGTATCATCGATCACCAAATGGGGGGGGGGTAGCCGGGGCGCAGCGATCTAAGGGGCTGTTTATACTTCCGCCGCCGAGCGGTGCGGCACAGTCCATTTCTGTAATATTGATAACGCTGCGCAACACGATCGATATTGTAGGATTGCACTTCGCCGCGCCGCTCGGCGGTGGAAGTATAAACGACTCCCAACGTGACATCACTTGATCGATGTTCATGACTATCATTACCCCTCGCTTCCGTGTGTGTGGCATGTGTTCGACGCGGCTACCCCCACCCAGTGATCGGCCATACTGATAAGCGAGCTGAACAGCTTGATTGCATTGCTAGGTATCATCCTTGAAAGTCAACGTAAGCAAATGTGGCTCTCTTTTAGCTTCCGCGTTCTCTTCAAGCATGCCTTTCTGTATAGGGCACCAGCCCTTCAGTGAACGGTGGAGATATCAAAAGTGTAATCTATCGTGAACACTGCCTTTAAGGTCAGGAGAACTCGTTTTCTTTTAAGATGCTCATTAAAAAGACGTCGAGAATTGCTCTTTGGGGGCTCATAATTTTCGAACGGCAGCTTTTCCGAAAATTCTGAGAGCAGCCTATCTTTTGCACCCTTTATCGATCCACAAAAAACTGCGAATAAAAATTTTCTTGCGCGAACGTCATCATGTATAGTTCCTTCCAGCGAAAGTGGTTGAACTGAACCTCTCCGTAGACACCAGAACTCAATCCGTGTGATTGCGTCGCGGCCATTACCATCCAATAACACCTAGAGAATGAGCTACTGGTCAGTGCTGACCTCGACGAGATCACTCGCACTGAAATTCAACATGACAGCGCAAGAAATTCACGCAAGAGTGCGCTATGCATCAGGAACTATTGATGATTCTCTCCATACAAAGTTTGTTCCGTTTATATATATGACTCTAAAAATTGGAAAAAGAAATGAATGATAATTGTATATGATATAAGGTTGAGTGACATTTTCTCAATTAAAGGCAGTGGTCGCGATAAAATATTCTTGTCTTCTTTTCCTCTCTAAACCCTTTTCTGGGTTTAGAGTAGTAGGACCTACGAGAAAAATCGCGAAAAAACCGCTGTTTTGGCCCAAATTTGAAGCCTGAACTTTCTTGTCTTTTGATGGTGGACGAGCTCTCTCCACATCATCGGCATCGTTGACCTCTTATATCAAGAACATCAGCTGGCTTGAAATTGAATTTCAATCAATGAACATTATTCTTCGGACTCATCTAGTCAAAAACATTGACTGGAGTGCTTTCTTTCAATGCTCAACTGTTTTTATTGGGTAAATTTGTATTTATTTCTTCCTCTGAATGTCGATGATTTTTGACTGCTCGGCATGAGACTGCGATCTTTTTTGTCGGCGCTGTGCACGTGTGCACGAACTGTTATCTTTGGGCCCTAGAAACTCTAATTCTAGCCCGTTTTTCACGCTAGTTTTTGTAGTTTTTTAGATAGCTTTTTTCATCGCGACCACTGCCTTTAAGGACCAATACTATTACCTATTCACACTCCTTTCAGATTGCCCACAATTTCCAACTTCTACGAATTACCTCTACTACCTCGTGCAAGCTTCAAACAACGATCGAAAATTCTACGAATTCGGTTTTTTCATAAGGTTTGGGACGACCTTCGTGCCCGCAGTTCTAGTCAAGCACTCGAATAAACGTGGGCATGAATGTTGAGAGAACTACGGCAGATTTGAGCAAAACGTTCACAATAAGAATTTCAGAAGGTGTTCAGCGCTACAATTTGGTCAGGATCCGCCATTGCAACAAGGATAAAATTCCTTACAATGATACGTTGTTTGCGCATGCCTTTGCTCCATTTAGAAAACATAATTCTGTCATTATTTAAAGCACTTCGACTACGTTGCCTTTTTTCCGGTCAAAAGTAATTACGAAAAGAAGACGTTTCGAGAGACAAAAAATTTTTTTGGTTTTTTTCTCGGAATTTTTCGAATTCAAAACCGAAAATTTTTCGTTTTTTTCGGTTTCAAAATATTTTGCACATGCCTGATTCGCACCCTCAATGTTCCCTTTCATTTGTGATCATGTTGTATTTGTTGATGTTATTGCTTTCATAGAATAACCTTAGCCGCTTTTTTATTTCACTGTGTAGTCTCGAGCACCTTGAGTGCATATAGTAATAATAATAAATTTGTTTGGCTGCACGGAATATGTATAGTTAGGTTCCGTCCATAGCAGACGACAAGCGGCAGGCGCCAGCAATCAGCAGCAGGCGTCAAATCGTTGCCCAAGCGCTGACGCATGACGCTCGACGGCTGGCGCATGTGCCGTGTCCAAGGACGGCACGTGGTTAACGATGGTATTGATAATATTAGTGACAGCCGCTACTGCCGCTATGCCTCAACCGTCAGCGACAGGCCGGCTGCAGTGGTGGCTGTGGAGTCAGATCAATAACAAATGTTAAAGATGCAAACCCCCAGCGTCACTTGGGGCTAGGTCGTCTGCTATTGACGGAACCTTAGGTCCATGGCTTGCTTCCTCAAGAAAAAACATTCTAATCTCACCTGCGACTGGCGAGGCGGTCGCGTGCGCCGGCCCGCTAATCGATTCAGACCGAGTGAATAGCGCAGCTGATCATCATTCCACACCGCCAGCCGCCGGTGAGATTTAAATGTTTTTCTTGAGGATGCAAGCCACGGACCTTGAACTCAGCCCAGCTTCTGCAGGCCCGCCAAATAGTTGGCGGCCCCAGGTGGGACTTCGACGGCCGGCCGCTTCGTGTTCGGGTGCGCCTGTCGCATCGCATGTCGGTGTGCCGGCTGGCAGTGGAAGCGGAGCGTCTAGCTAAGTGACCCTTACAATTTATTTTAACTATATATAGGGGAGTGGGTGCGTCAGTCAGTCACGGTATTTGGTCCTCGGTGCATCACATGTCAATCGAAATCAGCCGTATTTTTAAAGGAAATCTTCCACAAGGGAAGCCTGCGACGCATTTTTGAGGCAGGATTGACTAAGCGCGCGCGTTGTCAGCCCATTTACCTAAGTTCGAGGTATTTGAACCGCATTGTTTTCAAGTTGAATGCATGTTCGATCCGCATTGAAAAAAATGGTGGGTGAATGAGTCAGGAAACATATGAACAGAATGACCAGACAAAATTTATTTCTTCATACAGCAGAAGTCCAATAAAAATCCGAGACTTTCTCAACTCCGTATACCCACCGAAAAAAAAGTAAGACGGAAATTGGGCAAAAATGCCGGTTTGGAACCCGAAAAGTAGAGTGATTCGGAAAGGTGGATTTTCTACAATATTTATACTCTGTTTCGTAAGCTAATTTAGTTTGTTCCTCCGCGTGCTTGTGCGGAGCTAGGGGAGAGACGAGGAAGTGTAGTGGAGACGGAGACACAGCATACGCGTTCACACGCCCACGATCGACAGCATTGAATTTCATTTCGAAATAGAGAATAGATAGTCGGAAAAGAAATCCATCATAGTGGCACACTTTGTTATGAGACAAAATTTACCCGATTATGACATCTCTAACACCTACAAAACCAAAATAAAGCAATGCATAGGAAACAAACATGAAAAGTCTACAGGCTATAAAACGGCGAAATTCGCATGGTTCCTACCAGGCATGTGCGAAAAATTTTGAAACCGAAAAAACCGAAAAATTTTCGGTTTTGAATTCGAAAAATTCCGAAAAAAATTTTGTCTTTTGAAAGGTCTTATTTTCGTAATTACATGTCCTTGATTGGCAGAACAAGGCAACGTAATCGAAAAGCTCCAAATAATGGCAGAATCATGTTTTCTTAGTGAAACAAAAGCATACGCAATCAATGTATTAATGTGAGCAATTTTACCCTTGTTGCAGTGTTGAATCCTGACAAAATTGCAGCGCTGAACACCCTTCTAAATTCTCATTGTGAAATTTTTGTTCAAACTGCGGTAGTTCTCTGAACAATCATGTCCACGTTTTTTCGAGTTTTTGATCAAATCTGTAGGCTCGAATGTCGTCGTTAACTTTATGAAAAAAAAAACAAATTCGTAGAAGTTGAAAATCGTGGGCAAGTCCCTGATCAAAACGGAACAAACGTTGCACAGAGACGAACATCAATAGTTCTCGATGTATGGCACGAACTTCTTGCGCTGTACTGTTGAATTTCAGTGTGAGTGATCTCGTCGAGGTCAGCACTGACCAGTAGCTCAGTCTCTCGGCGCTATTGGAAGTTCATGGCCGCAACGCAACCACACGCATTGAGTCGTGGTGTCTACACAGGGGTTAGGTTCAACCACTTTTGTTGGATGGAACTATACATGATGCCCCTCGCCAAAGAATGTTTTCATTCGCAGTTTTTTTGGTATGGATCGATAGAGGGAGCAGAAAAATTTAGTTTGGCTCCCGCTTGAGAATTATGGGCCTCCAAAGAGCAATTCTCCACGTCTTTTTCATGAACATCTTAAACGAAAACGAAATTCCTGACCTTGAAGCAGTGTTCACAATAGATTTCACTTTTGATGTCTCAACCGTTTACGGAAGGTCTGGTGCCCTATACAACAAGGTATGCTTGAGGAGAACGTGAAAACCGTGTTTTCGTGCTAAAAGAGGGCCCCTTTTGCTTACGTTGACTTTTGAGCGTGGAGGAATCGACCGCTATGAAGGATGTTACCTATAAATGCAATCAAGCGGTTTCGCTCGCTTATCTTAGGCGATTCTCGGCCCCGAGCCGCCTGACAGTTCGGCTCGTTCTCCCAATCTGTCGGTCGGCTTCTGTTGCTGTCCGGGCCACTGGTGTTGCTTTACGGGCCGCCGCTGTTGCTGTCCGGGCTGCTCCAGTTCGCCCGAACGGCAACAGCAGTGGCCCGGAGATTGGGACAACGAGCCGAACTATCAGGCGGCTCCGATTGCTGTTCGTTGCGGCTCGGGGCCGACAATCGCTTGAGATTAGTACTTCCCTGACTTGATTACTTCATGTTATCACAATCTCGAGGGTCTAGGGGGCGGAAAAGGGACATGAAGTGTTTCGGTGACCTCAGAACGCCTGTTTGCATCCGTTATTTTGCCATTCCTAGCTCTTTTTAAACCGCTTTTTCGACACTGAAAGCATAGAATTCTTCTCGCCCATCATTTTACGACTAACAGTCATTGAGAATGATTATCGTGAACGCTGCCTTGAAAGTACCGATGCAGGTTATCAGCTATGCGGAATCGATTAGCGTATTATTTAGATTGATGATGTTTCCACCTGTCGAATTTCATATTTTTTGTTCTTTGGAGGATTATTCCTGAAAGTTATGGCCATGCTCAAAAGATGCGCCGTAGTCGTTTTTTGTAGTCTGCTGATAAACAGGAAATCCAAGAAATTTAGACTCAGTCAGTCTAATTTTTCATCGAAAGTGATGTCGTAGAAGGAACCGTTGTGCAAGGGGCAGATCATGTTTGCTTTTATGCGAAATGATTCTGACAAGGGAATCACAATTTTAAGGGAGTTCAAAAAAATTGTCTCGGATTGAGCTTCAAACTTGTTTCTGGGGGTCGTTTTGGGTGCTGATTACGAATCTGAGGCCCATTTGTCAATATTTCACAAAAAACGTCCGATTTTGTCCGAAGCTTCAAAATGGGGGAAATTTTGCTGCCCTAAATGCGACTTTTGACGATTTCGAGAATCCTACGATCAAATCGCCTCAAAACTTGTACATTGGGGCTATTCGGGCTGCCTAACACGAATCTGCAACCCGGTTATCTATTTTCGATAGATAATGGTAGGTTACGGTGGGTATACCGGTAGCTCGGTCAAAGTCTCAGATTTAACTCAAAATTTCACTGTGGGTGTTACATATCTGGGACGCTGAACACGAATTTGAGGTCCATTTTTCGATTTTCGAAATTTTAAGGCAGGTATCGCCTGTTAAAAGGCATTATGCCTACCGTAACCTACAGTAACCCTGTCTGGCCCGGAATAGAACCCAGATTCGGATTCAGCGCCCTAAACAGTTGAAAGTTTTGAGCCGAATCCGAAAAAAATTTCTGAACGCCCCGCAAATTCCCTGATGGGTAGGTACCCCTACTTTTTTTGAGCATTCAAAATGCAGTTTTTCTTAGCCATTTAGCCAATTTCAAGCACGGGTCATTTATATACTCTCACAGACCTACAGCAACGACAACGTGATTTTCAGAATCGCCACCGGAAGGTAACAAACCTCCCTTGTGAGACCAAATGAAAGACAAGTGCAGACTTGCTGCAGACGTCTGTAGGCAGCAAAGGATCCACTGCAAGACGCATCAGAACCACAAATTTCAGACCGAAAAAAATTTAAACATTTTCGTTTTTTTCGATATTGATTTTTTTCGCCAAAAAAGGCGAAAAACGAAAAAACCAAAAAATCGAAAAACGAAAGACGCACACCCCTGGTTCCTACGCGTGCTGGTGAGGAGCAGGGATGAGCGGAGTTCCGCGTTTCGCGTTCGGAAACCCGCAGTTTCGCGCATTTTTGGCATTTCGCATTCCGAAAACAGCAGAAAACGCTGCGGAACGCGAAAATATCGGGTGTTCTGGAACTTAAGAAAACGTTAGATGATTTCTGAATTTTTCCGCGTTTCGCGTTCCGAAAACCGCATTTCCGCGTATTTTCAGCCGTTTCGCGCCCGATTTCCGAGAAAAAAATTTTGTTCCGAAACCCGAAAACCGATTTCCGAAATTTCATATTTTTATTCCGCTCATCCCTGGTGAGGAGCGGAGGTTAGCGGAGGTTCTGAGGCATCGCGCGCGCCGCTCGCGCCTCGAATGATACGACGTTTTATAGAGGGTAGCAAAAGGCGGGCCGTCGCGAAGCATTCGCATTGGGGCACCATATTCTATGTGAAGAAAAAATACCAGCTGAGCTCTGCCATAGAAAGTGTAAGAGAATATCATTATTCTGCTTAAACACAGCAAATGGTAGCTATCCTTGAAATTAAGGAATGTAAGACTGCCCCCGTAATCCTTTATTAATAAACAGAACAGAAAACAAAATCAACTAAACAAATTCGATACACAGAACCCCTATTTGACATGATCATATGGACCTTAGGCCCTGGTCTACAACTGTTTTCTTCTCCAAGAGTCAACTATAATAAAGATAAATTTCAAGATTTGCCGCGAAACGACATCGCTTTAACAAAATTAACACTAGAAAAACTGGATAATGGCTTTAAAAAATCTATTTGAAAAGTTTTACAAAATTGGTACATGAAATTAATCAACCCAGCGATATCCCTCTAGTGCACTTTTCTTCCGCGGCCGCGAGCTCTTCCACGACGGGGTGCTGCCATAGTCGGTCCACTGGTTCGCTTTCGAAAAGGAGGCATATCCGCTGCTCTCTGTGAAAGCATTCTCTCCTGCGAAAAGGACGGTGGGTTTGACGTGGCAGATTCCCGTGTACTCCTAAACAGAGGGAAAAGTAGATTAGATGGCAATCCCCAGCTATTGATCACGTTATAACTGTTGAAGAGGAAAGAATCATACCGTCTTTTGACAGCTAGAGGTGTAGATGTCAACAGCTCGCTCGGTTCGAAGCGAATCTCGTCGCTGCTTCCACTCCTAAATCAATCTTCGAATCCTCATTTCTTCTGTCGCAATCGAAATCACTTCAGTATTTCCCACAGGAACTCCACAGTTCTCTCCATGGGAAATGGCAGAAATGCAGACTAACATCAACCAGTATGAGCGGTCACGTTGCAGCACCAATTGGCTGACCTCCTAGGTAAAGGCAAGTCGGCAGAGCGCGGCCCTCGTCCTGGAAAACAACTCGATAAGTGCCGTGATGTGTCCGCTCACGATGACTGGTGTTAGCGCGCAACTCTGCCATCTACCGAGCAATGCTGCAAATTCGGAAGGGTACTACCGGAGCTCTATTGAGAAAAAAAAACAGTTGATAAAGATTGTCATTAAGCTCAGGCTAACTGGCAGCCGAACAGGGCTTTCTGATTCCGTTCCCGACTTTTTGGGCCCGGAAGCGGAAGAAATTAGTGCTACACGGGTAATGGTAGTGGGTCTAGGTAAGGGTGCTTGGAGGCATCATGAGGAGCTGAAAAACACTTTCGACCCCTTGTGTTCAATCGAATATCTAAGCCTGGCTGAGATCCTCAGCAAAGTTCGGGTTTCTAAAATTAAAGGCAGATCAAATGTGATTTTTCCTCTTGTCACCGAGTAGTTTTTTTTTTACTTTTTGAATTTAGTCGAGCGGTAGTTGCTCCAATAGGCTTCACAATAAAGGTTCATCAGAAAGTCCAGAAAGTCGCCGGTACGAACCACTGAAATCATATTTTAGCAAATGAGAACTACAACCAATGAGCAACGACGGAACGTGAGAATGAGACAACCCATAGTTTTTGATCTCTTCCGTTTCCGACGTTTTTTTGGCAAATTTTCTTCCGTTTCCGTCTTCGAAAATCTTGAGAATGATTTCCGCACAAACCTGCAGCAGACCATACGAATGCATTCAGTATGGGAAGTTTTGGCGTTTCTATGCAGACCTCACAATGCCAACAATGCCTAGTCTAGCATGTACACCAGGGCCGCTACGCGGCGTACTTGTGCGCGGTGTCCCATGGTGTATCGATCTTTAACTGGACATTTGAATAAAAGATGGGGATCGAAAAATGTTCAAGCGCACATTTCGAGCAACTTCATGAGAACTAATTAATATAGTTGTGCTTTTTGACTAAACGGACCGAATGAATGAATGAATGAATAAATTCGACTTCAAAATTTTCGAATAAACGAATGAATGAATATATTCGACTTCAAATTTTTCGAATAAACGAATGAATGAATATATTCGACTTCAAAATTTTCGAATGAACGAATGAATGAATATATTCGATTCTCTATTTCGAATGAATGAATATCGAAAATTGAATAATTTCGAATAAATATATTGATTTAACTACGGGCCGACCGAATCCAGAGTTCTGAGACACCACTGCTTTGAAGAGGCAGTTTCCGTCGCGTTACGTTTTCACTGGGTGTTCACAGTGAAGAGGCGCGATACATTTAGAATGACGCGCAATTCGCCTTCGCGCGGCGACCATCGCGTCGCCGTGCAATGCAACGCGACGCGATGCAAAGGACCTCTCGCGATGGCAAACTCGTTGCTGTTTTTCTTCAGCGTTTTTTCATCGACGCAACCAAGTCTAACTATGAAAGGAATAAAATTACCATATTCAGGATCACATGCACTAGGGAGAACATGAAAAGAACTGTTGGTATCGCTACAAAAATTGTAGTTGCTTGTTTAGGAAAAATCGCGTACGTAGGCCATTGCGCGTATTCGCCCAGCGTTCACACTTGAATACCTGCGCGACGCGATTTTCGCGTCGCACTGACATGTGCAATCGCGTGGCCCTGCGAAAACTCAGAACGCTGCCTTAGGGGGTGTGGCCTGCTGTCTCGCTCGCGCTGCACACGTGTGACGCTCTCTCCGCTATGGGGGCAACGCTCGTACCATCTTTTTCATTGTTTTCACTACTCTTTGATCGTCTGTTTCATTCCACTTTATGATAACTTATCGAGGCACTTTCCATCGCTTACATTGCGTAGAACATGAATAGCTAGCCGCTATGACGCCGCGCGTACCTCGTGCACAACCGCAATGCCCGGCTTTTCATACCGTCTGAGCAAGGACCTGTTGCCCCCGCTAGATATAAATAAAAAACCGAAAGAACAGCTACCTCCTGTAATCTTGACACAAAGACTAAGGCACGAAATCTTTATTTCATAACATAATAAAAACTTCATTTGATGAGATCTCTTGAGATCATGCAACAATGGTTAATAAAGAAAAAGGTTTCAAGCTATAGCTCGTCTTGACTTCCGTCGGAATTATTGGCTTCGAGAGAGCACTGCTCGTCCTCACAGTCGCCATCAGATGATTCGTCCGATGACACGCCCTCTTCGTCCGAATCATTTGCAGAGAAGTTGGTGTATCTCTTCGTCTCTCCAGTTGACCACGCTTTGCACAAAAAACTTTTTAATTGCCCTTACCACTGGATTTCGTGAGCCATTTTGTTGCTTACCTTGCCACTTTTTTGTTCTCGTTGGCCTTGGTCAGCAACAATAGACGAGCGTTTTTACCGCTCAATCGGTTACGGCGCTTGTGGCCGTAGATGATCCCCGCGGGACTGAAATTTGATTATGACTACCCGTGACTACTGAAATTTGATTATGACTACCCCTTCGTTCACGGCGAGAAACTCGACCGCGAGCGGAAGGGCTAGCGCGAGCGGACTTCGGAGCCGTATGGAGCTCTTTCTAGCTCGTTTTCGTTTGTTCTTTCGACCCCAGTGCTCCAATGAGACTCTGAACTTTCGATTTCCGGCCAAAAACCGAGGAAGAAATTTATCGTGGACCCTGCCTTTAATCGTCTACACACCGATAAGCTCGAAGTGTACTCCACTCGAAGCGTCCTTGGAAAAAAAACTCCGTGGACATAAATTTGTGTCTTTTTGCGGTAAGCTGTGATTTACGTGCCTCAAAAGGCTCCCTGCCTAGTAGGGGGATTTGGTTTTTGTTTTGTTTTAGTCTATTGTTATGTGGTGACAACAGAAAGTTGACGAGTCGGATTCGCAATGCTTTCAGTTAAGTTTTGAAAACAGGTTTTTACTCCTAATGTGTTCATATTTCAGCAGCTTTTCTTGATTGTCGAGCGATATCATAACTATGGATCTAGTAACAAAAATAGGAGTTGATCGCACTTGTTAGGTACAAGATTTTGGAACATAAAAACGTAATGACCAGCTTTCAACATAACCCTTAAAAAGAAATGGCTTCAAGTTGGAAGAAACTATCTCTTTTATAGGTAACTCAAAGCTACCAACTCATAAATGTTTGCGAAATGGGACTGTTGCTCTCACCTGACTTTTGGGAACGGTGAACATCACCTGCCACTACTACAATGTTCAAGAGCCTATCTTAAGATTTGATTTTTATTGCGGCTGGTTGATGTGGGGCGGTAGACATCAACGATATTGCCATAACGGTCCATATCGTTAAAATCAAAAAGGTTATCTTCAAGTAATGCCATTTCAGCACTGGTTCGCAACCGTTCACATGCAAGCGATGTCGATCTAGGAAAAGCGCGCCCCCATCACGCAATTTCGCAATCGTCGCGCAGTTTGTATGCGGTTGGTCCCGACACGATCGCCCACTACCGTACCGGGGAATTTCAGCGTTCGACACGCAGTGGCTTACGTTATGGAGTAATGTATGACATTATGAAGATTCAGGAACTGTAGCTAACATATTATTACCACTGTGAACCTGTTGATTTCGCCTCACAATTCTGAACTGAAAAGCCGGAAATGAAGGATGCACGATTCTGCAAGGGTGCCCAGATGGCGCAACCATGTGTAGAAACGATAAAGACCGCTAAGGATCGTTTGTACTTCTGCCGCCGAGCGGCGCGGTGAAGCTCAATTTTATAATAATCATGAGACGCAGCCCGATCAATATTATAGAATCGCATTTCGCAGCGCCGCTCGGCGGCGGAAGTGTAAACAAACCCCGACGCGCGCAGCGAAAGTGGGCTCGTGCAGAGGAAATGACTTGGATAACTCGTCGCGGGCCACAAATACTGTGACATGCTAAGACCGCGTCCACTGCTCTTGGCTCTGTGTAGCGGTGGCACATGTTTCGGAGCAGCGTCACTTTGAAAGCCCATGACAATAGAAGGTACTCTTTCGGAATAGACGACCCACTAGAGAAATTCCATGAGAAATGTTCATCCCACTAGAGGCGTTGATTGATTTAGTCTTTTTCAAACACACTGAACTGTCTGATGTGACCAACCGAGCGGTCGGCCAATCCCAAACAGTTGCTAATTTTATTGTATTCTTTAGTGGGTCGTCTATTCCGAAAGAGCACCCAATAGAAAAATAGGCGTGAAATTTCGCAAAAAAAACCAACCAGAGATCACTAGCACGCGAAGTTGACGAGACGTAGGAACTACACGGCGGAGAAATTTCCTCACTAAAAATAAACGGGAATTACCAAAATCATGGCTTTTTCAGGACACAATCGAAAAAAATGATAAGAAATAGGGTGCTATTTGGCCGGATGCATTTGGCCACGCCCATTTTTCGTGCCGCAATGACTCTCCTGATTTTGGCAGGGGAGGGGAATTCCCGGGTAGGTGCTCAAATTGAGTGCGGCTCGGCGAAATGGGCGTGGCCAAGTGCATCGCCATACAGTGCCCCGCATCCCCCTCCGACCAAATACCACCATAAATAGGTCAAATTAACAATTTTACCTCCGCTAAACTATTGCAGAACCTCAGATTTGCGCTCCACCCGCCGAAACGCCAGCTTCCTTTTGCCGACCAAAACGTCCCTCTGAAAAGCTATTTTCAATGACTAGAAAATAACGGAATCATACAACTTTTCAGACAGAATCGAGAAAAATGATTAAAATAGGTGAAATTGATAATTTTACCTCTGACAAACTACGGTGGGACCTCAGGCTG
This sequence comes from Aplectana chamaeleonis, assembly GCA_029168955.1. NCBI lineage: Eukaryota > Metazoa > Nematoda > Chromadorea > Rhabditida > Cosmocercidae > Aplectana > Aplectana chamaeleonis. The sequence goes on from JAPDOI010001722.1 coordinate 115,978, forward strand.
GCAAAAAAAGTAACAGCCTTGTCCTGCGGAAAGTAATGTCTCCCTGTAATGAAATTTTAAACGACTAGACATTAACAAAGCTATAGCAGTTGTCGGACGAAATTCAAAAAAATCGAAAAAATACGATAAAAAATAGGTCAAATTAGCAATTTCGATCCACTGCGTATCGTTGTTGTGCACATCGGCTCCCTAAACACGAGTACGGCATTCGCGTCCCTCACACGCGCGCGATTTCGAGGTGGGGCAGGTTTACTGTGCAGGTTCTGTGTAAGTTCCGGTAGTGGCTGTGTTAGATTATTCGAATATATTCGAAGATCGAATATGTTCGAATAATGTCAGTGTCGATAGTCGATTTCGAATAATGATCGAATTTGAGGTATTTTCGATAATCGATTTCGAATAATGATCGAATATGAGGTATTTTCGATAATCGATTTCGAATAATGATCGAATATCTGGTTTTTTCGATAGTCGATTTCGAATAATAATCGAAATTCGGGATTTTTCGATTACTCGATAATCGAATAAATAATCGAATAATTTATTCGAATGTTTATTCGATTGCAAATATTCGAGCACAACTATACTAATTAAGCACGAACCCTCCATTGGCCATTGCACTAATGATCCAAAGTCCTGCTGACTCTTCACAGCGTCACCATACCTGTCGTTCCCAGCAATCCCGGGGTCCAGCCGGATTTTCCCCATACTCACCGCTGTACCCGAAGCTCCACCCATTTTCAGCGTAGTTCCGGAAGCTAATCCTGAACTATCTCTTATTTTTTATTACATTAAACGGCATGTCCCTGAAGACTCGCCCGATTTCCATGGAGTTCCGCGAAGTGATCCTAAGGTCCAACCCATTCTTTTCATCTTACTTCACGATATGTTCATGAAACCCCGCCCACTTTCCTCAGCACGTTCCATGCATTAATCCCGAAGCCTCACCCACTGTTCATTACATTTCACGTTATCAGGTGGACGAGGTGTGAGGCCTCAGAGAGGGCGGGGTCCGAGCTCTGGTGGCCTGTGGAGGAGGGGGGAGGGGGCTGAGCGGTTGAAAATCACAGAATTGACACTGCTAAAAATAAAATAATAGTATCATTATCATGAGAAAGCAATGTAATGAAAATTTCAGTAATCATGTAGAGGTAGAAATATAAGGATATTAGTTCCTATGTAATCTGCTACACCGAAAACGATGGAGCGCATCATAATGCTACTTGCTTTGCATTCCGATTATGCAGCAGACTCCATTTTTCGCTTGTTGCATAAGTATACGATAACCTGCGATCGCTATAGCTTGCTATCCCATGAGAAGCCAGCTGGCTTGTTCACATTTCAGTGCTGTATTTGTGTAATGCATCTAGCGCCCAACGCTTTCCTACGTAGTATAAATAACGCCCTCTTATCAAACTAAAATAAGGTTTCCGACTAAGCGCCAGAACATTCTTTCTTTGTTAAAGTGAGGACTGGGAGCCATCGCCTCTTTATTATTCTTGCTAAAATTTTCACTTGTGGACGGATGCAGTTCGCGTCCGAGAAGCAGCTTGGAAACTCACGATTTTCGAGAGTTAGATGGCCCAGCTTGCTTTTTCCCTGCATGAAGAGTAGACTCAGTGTTTTCGATTTCCATGTCCCCAAATAAGTCAGCATCCTCATCTATCTTGGTGAGCGTCTCGTCCGGATCCACTGCAATAGGACGCTCTACAAAGGCTGAGATCAGCAGAGACCTGCAAATCTAGTCAGTGAATATAGAACCACAAAGAAAAGAAAATTACTGAAATCTTCAGCCAAAGTAGATGCCAGTGTAGAGGTATGATGCAGTTTTGGACTCATAATCTGAAGAAGAATCCTCAGCCAACGATATTCTTAGACGCAGGGATGATGACTTACGGCATCGTGTTCATCATCAGGCTCTACTGCTACTGTAGCGTGACTTTCGTTAAAAAAGCTAACTTCGACTTGTGCCACTCTCCCAGCTCTTTTTGTTTTATTCATTTTATTCACCTGAAACCGTACTTGACTGACTAAATGTAAAGAACTATGTAAACTAATATTTTCCAGTGAGCTATTTCGAGTGAACAACAGCGCTCACAATCATTGCCAAGCTTTCTCTTTTCACCTCGCCCTTAGGCTGCTCAGGTGAGTCTCCCGAATTGCTATCCAGCCTCTTTGGTGCTGACTTCGCCACAGCCTGGAACCAAACTCTAGATTTCATCTTTGCCGGCCTAATATGCTTCATTGCAGCAAAAGCCGCTGGTATGACCAACCTGTTTACGTCCCTTTCTTGGCTGTTTTGCCTTCTTCGCTTTCCGTTTTGGTGTACTCGACACTGAGCGAGGTGAATCAACCTCCATCTGAGATTCATTTCTCTCCATCTCCTCTCGATGGCTCTGACTGTGGGATCTTCGAAGGCTCTGGCTTTGAGATTTTTGGGGTGTTTCCTAAACATGAATAATAATATTAGGCTGTAGCGGAAGCTGCCATCCAACTTTGTGTACTTCTGTCTGCTTGGAGGGAAGCCGACGAATCTAGTAGAATTGATGAAACATCTGAGCCCTCGCCCCGAGAGCTAGGTTGAAGCATTTGCTGAGAATCTCCATGGAGCTTGATTATTGATTTTGTTGCAAATGCAACAAGAGGTCATGGCGCAGTACACATGGGAAAAGGATCCGGGTTAGACGCGTGGACGCGAAGCGCGCGGCGGGAATGCGCCTCGTTCACCCCGTCGCTAGAGCGCGTTCCCCCTCAGTTTCCGAAAAATTCATGGAATTTCGAGTCTTTTAGGTTTCATTAATGTTGCCTGGGTTTGCTTGCGTGAGTGCAAGAAGATGGGCAGAGCTCACTCAGGCAACACAGAGGAAATTAGATGAGAGACCTTTGAAACACAAAATGCCATGAACTTTTCGGGAGCTTAGGGTGAACGTGCTTCAGCAACGGCGTAAGCGGGACGGAATTGCGCCGCGCGCGTCTTATCTAAAACCGCTTTCAGAGTTCGATCGCTGTGCGACGTGACCGAATGAAAACCTTGCATATCGATCTCGTAGCTTCGCGCGATCAGGTCGCACGCCTTTCAGACAAAATCGCGAGGAAAGTAGTTGAAATGGAGTAATTGGGCAACTGACATTGCCAGATCGCGTCGCCGTGCAGTGCACTGTTTCATGTTCCTTCACTCCAATGTCTCGATTTTTCCCGTTGTTTCAGTTTTTTTTATTAGTTTTGCTCCTTCAGGTAGCTTGCCTTCATCCTCGACTGCCTAGGTGGTGATTCTTATCGCAAAATATTTCCTATTTCTAAGAAGAATTCATTTTTTTTTCTAGTTAGTTCTTTGTTTCTCTTTGTGACATTCGAAGGTATTTATTTGCTTTATTCGTCTATATTATTCCCCTACCGCATTTCTTAGGTCAGTGCTTTTTCTGAAAAGCTTTTCAACAGTTAATTGTAATAGTTAAGCGTCCATGGTATACTTAGTATCCGAATCACTCCTTTTCGAATATCCGGCCGGATATCCGAGATTCGGATAATCCTATATCAGAAATTTCGGAAAAACGCATTATCTGAATCGAACCAATATCCGGGAAATTTAAAATCGGCATTATTTGAATCAAATCATTTTCGGAAGGGTCAAAAAATCTGATAAATTTCCGATAAAATCGGATAAAATTCAGGTAAAATTTCGGATAAAATCGGATAATTTTTGAATAAAATCAGATAAAATTGCACTAGGCCACGCCCATTTTTCCGTACCGCCTTCTATTTAGTACATCAACCCAGGGTTTTCCTCCTCCTTCCGAAATCGGAAGAGTCGTTGCGGCGCCGAAAAATGGGCGTGGTCAAGTGAGATGACCAAGTGGCTAGCTATTCAGTGTAGAAGTTTTTTGTACAGTTTTTTTGTATTATTTTGTATTTCATTTGTTTTTCTTTTCACTAGCTAGTCCTGAAAAACCTGTGTATGGATAATACTGTGCCTCCCAACGACGATAGAGTAATTGAAGATTTGTTTTCATATTTTTATTACTATGCATATATGAAGATTGAAGTTTGTATGTTAACATGCTGCAAATGCAATGAAGTACTACTGTTTCTTCAAATATGGATGTTTTCAAAGGCATGCCTTGAGTACCTGGTTTATTTTTCACCGTTTTGACTCAACTTTGTTCCGAAAACATCCGAAGCTATCCGAAATTATCCGACCGGATATCCGTATCCGAATCATTGGGAAATTGGCATTATCTGAAACGATCCATTATCCGAACACTTGAAAAAACGCATTATTTGAATCGAACCAATATCCGGGAATTTTAAAATCGGCATTATCCGAATCGATCCATTATCGGAGGAATTACCTTCGGAGGACAAGTATAGTCCATGGGCGGTGTTGGACTCGTTTCGAGGGCAGATTTTCAATGCTGTGTCTTTTTTTCCCAATCTTCTCGGCTTGTGCGCTGCCTAACAGATAAACTTGCCATTTAATTATTTATTTATTAAGTTATGAATTTCAGAATGCAAGACACAAACCGTTAGGCCTTCAAATGAAAAAAAAAACAGAAAAATCCTCATTGAAGACATTCAACACCACCCACGGCCAGCAAACTCTCACCACTAATTGTTCACAACATTTTTCATACATACCGAATACAGCAAATAAACACAGCTACAGTAAGCTGTGTTTATTTGCTGTATTCATGTACCTATGCTGGTCAGGAGTCAATTAGAATTTGTACGTAAAAAAAGCGCGATCGCCAACTTCCGCGATTGGGCACTAACACTTCCAAAGCGTGCGATTTCCACGGCGACGCGACCAAAGCGTCGCCGTGCACACGATCGCGTCGCGATCGAACTCTGAAAGAGGCCTAAGCGTCCAGCTCCTCTGAGAGAATATTTCGGGCTAGTACCGTGATGCTCCCGCGATCCGCGATAGTACCGTGTTCGTCTCCCCCTAGTCCCGCGATAGTTACCCAATTGACTCATCCGTTGGCATTCTCGTTCTCGTACCGTGATGGTACCGCGATCGTTTAGAGGTTTACCGCGCTAGTACCGTGATGAACTCGCGATCCGCGATGGTACCGTGATCGTTTCCCCCCGGTTCCGCGTTCTCACCTTATAGCTTCGTGCTGACCTGATAGGCAACACTCGCTCGGATGAAACATCGAGAGGGCATGAATGCGGTACGATCAGGGGTGGAGACTGGCAGGATCTCGCGACCGTCCCGCATAGTTCCGGGCTCGGTTCATCGCGGTTCCGCGATGTAACAACCCGAATACGTTTATAGACCCGATTTGCCCTCAGGTTGAAGCTGGTAGAGTCTTGCGATCGTTCCGCGACAGCCCCTGGCTCGATTCCTCGCGGTTCAGCTGTGGAGCACGGCGGGAGCATCGGTGAACGAACGCGGTACGCTCTCGGTTTGAGACTGGCAGATTCTCGCGATCGTTCCGTGATAGCCCCATGCTAGTATCCTCTCGGCCCCTACCAGCAACCGAGGGGATTCTATCCGTGAACGATCGCGGGGGATTCTCTCAGAGTCGGTCCGGCGGTGCGCCTACAGACCTGCAACTTCCGGCCCGTCTGCCTTTCCGGCCGCGAAACCCTAACCTGTAGAATAATCGGCTAGTCCCTAGTCAACGATATTTATGCTTCGGAAGATTTATGTGTTGGAACTTAATAGAGAATAAACAACGGAAACAGTTAGAATAGTTGTAGAAAATTTTCGAAAGTTCCACAGAAACCGTCGCACCTTCTTCAGACCCTACGTACGGCTCGTTTCTAGCCATTTGCTCGACGTTGCCTTTGCAAAGGGCCTCGGATCTTTGAATTACCGGTGAGGATTTTAAAGGCTTTTTTCTTGTGAACACTGCCTTTAATACACCGGTAAGAAAATTTTGCAGCAATGTCATATCCCAGAGAGCACTTTTGAATCACTCGAATTCACATTGAATGCACAGGATTTTATGCGGTTTTATCTGATTACGATGTTCATTATCTTGTTTTACTAAGATGTCGTCATGTGACGTCGCGTTGTCTTCATGGGTCCTACGGATCAACTCGCACTTTTCATGAGTGGGCTGTAACGGCTCCATCCGACTACGTTAAGTATGTCCGAATGAGACTGGCGAAGCATGCGGCCGGCGAGAGTGGCAGACGACCGTCGCGTGTACAGCTCTCGGATGAGTGTGCGAATGACTACCACCCCCCTCCCCTCGGCAGCAGAGCTGATTGATCGACGCAGTTGGCTTGCTGTCAGCCACTGCCAGCCCCGCACCTAGTCAGTGGCTGGGGACCAAGGCTCGCCCTCGTTTTGCATGCTCATACGAGAGCAGCGCACGCGACGATGGGCTGCTACGCACGCCGACCGCATCGTTCGCCAGTCTCATTCAAACACACTTTCCCAATATTACCAGCATATACGCTGTCAGTAAACAAGATCTTTTTTTTTCGAAAATTCGATTTTTCTCATTCTCATCTCTTTTCCAAAACGGAGAAATATTGAATACGGATTTGCCCATTATACAAACCTTTGAACTTTCGCAGCAGGAAGTACATAGTTTGATGAAGCCAAATAAGACCAAAAATGCGAATTCACAAAATTTTCAAAAATAAAATAATCACGCTCCGCCCTGATTTCTCGCTGACGCCACTACCTACGCCTCAGCGGGTTTTAGTGCCCTACCAATCTCGATAGCTTTCGTGGTTTGCCTCAAAGATTTCTACTGGCCTTCAGCATATAATTCGAGAATCGCCAAGTTTTCCACGGAATGGAAAGAAGCATCAGGTAGAAAGGAATTTGCGCTTTCGCATGGTATATCAAACCTGGCCAGAAGTTCAACGTTTACACTTTTCAAAAAATTGACAAACTTAGATGGAGGAAAACTCACGCTACAGCCTAATACAATTATTACCTTCTCATGAATGCGCTCTTCATGATGCTTGTTGAAGCTCTGCCGCTGAATCAGCGGGACTTGTTTTCCAGACGAAGGAGCCTCATCAGCTTGTTTCTTATTTTCAAACGCCTCCTGAAAACATTTTTCCGTGGCGTATCAAATTCACTATTGTAATCAAAACCCACTTTAGCCATTTTCAGCTCTTCAGCTTTTGTTGACAACTGGTGTTTGAGTAGATGAATTTCGCCTTCAACTTCAAATGCTCTATTTTGGATATTTTGAGCTTCCGTATCCACCTTCCGCCTATCAACATCTAGTGCTTCTAGCTCAGCCTGAACATTTGCACCATTTCTCATGAGAAACTTGAATATACAGCAACTGAAACAAACTATATAAGTACATTCGCATCCTCAAAATCCTTCTCTACTGCGGCCATTTTCGCCCGAACTTCTTCACGTAAAGCCTGAAGTTTGGCGCTCTGAAAAAAAAAAACATTCGTATGTACAGGCCATAAAACGGCCAATGTCTCACCGTCGACTGCGTACCACGCGCTGCGCGACCGCACGCGCGTCGGAAGCGAACGAGTTTTGGCCGCCGCGCGACGAGTTTTGGCGGCCGCGCGACGTTTCGGCCGCCGCGCGGCGGCCAAAACTCGATCGCTTCCGACGCGCGTGCGGTCGCGCAGCGCGTGGTACGCAGTCGACGGTGAGACATTGGCCGTTTTATGGCCTGTACCTGACAAGGGAAGTGTTTAGAGTGGCGAACGCATCTGCGAAAACCACTAGTATCGTTAGTATCTCTTCCGAATCAATGGTAAAAATGCGCAGTGTCCCGCCCCGAGCTGCTGGTTCAAAAAATCTATGAGCATTTTTAAGCCTCGCGAAAAGGCAAGGCATCTTTTTTGAAGTTTCGAAAAAAATTCTCGGATTTAGCTCAAAACTTGTAAGTAAGAGGTAATCTAGGGCGGTGAACACGAATCTGGAGTCCATTTGTCGAAATTTCGAGGTTTACTGTAGGTTACGGTAGGTAACATGTCATTTAGGGGGCAAAACCCTCCCTAGTATTTTAAAAATCGACAAACGGACATTAAATTCGTATCAGGCTACGGCGCGAGGTGTGATACAAGTCAACTTTGGTCCGACCCCAAGTCAAGCGATTCGCTCAGCAAGCCCCCTGTGAAGAATTGATGGCAACGACCGGGGTGCCTAGACACTCTGGCGTTTCTAACGCGCACTGAACCGTCCCATTTCGACCTGTGCGGGGCAAACGGCAGAGTTCCCGCATGGCCATTCCGGTCTGCGTTCAGCGCCTGCCAAACCTCGGATTCCGCCGTTTGGCTGGCGATGACGTCACTGCTGCAGAGAGGCTCGGTGTTGCTTTCGTAGACGATTTGACAGCGCATGAACTCGTTTGATCTGCCGAATCACGTTATTGATGACTCCACAATTGAACAGGCCCCATGACCGTGTCCTTGTTGAGGGAGACCCGCTCCTACTGAAATTGCCGTTGCGAATCTAACCTAGCATGGTCGAAACCTGCAAACGGCAGTGAATCGCCGGATATCGCGGGCGGAACCGAACATGATCGAAACCTGCCAACGGCAGTGAATCGCCGGATATCGCGGGGCGAACGGCGGATATGGGGCACCCGCTTTGCCCATTTTTTCTTTTATAACGGCAGCGGTTCAGATTATGACCCGCGTTTGCTGCGCGTTACAAACCCCACAGTGTCTGAGTGGGGGAGGTCCTCACTTTGTAACTTCTTACAGTGAACGAATATTTAGATCAAGACTACATTGATCAATTAATCCTGTTAATGCAACAAATAAAAAATTTTAAAATTTGTAGTGTAATTAATTTATTACGCGAACAATGAAAAAAGCGTATGTTTTAGGTCATGATCCAGCGATGACACCAAACGTTTGTTCAGCGACTGAACAAAAATTAGTGCCCTGTAGAGTGTTGCCCGAATATTCGTTTATTCGAATAATATTCGAGTATTCGAATAATTCGAATATTCGAATAATTCGAGTAATCGAATATTCAAAGAAGTGGAATATTCGTTTATTCGAATAGTCGAAGAATATTCAAAGAAGTGAAATATTCGGTTTATTCGAATATTCAGCATGAATAATTTGAATATTCGACAAGATCGCACTCCATTTAGCCCTGATTTTACATTTTAAACATCTTAGCGTAATGACTCCTAATTTCTCACAATTCTTCAGTACCTCATAAATATATAGTTATAGCAAGGAAGTACAAAATATTAAACCGCTCGTGAGCGATATAGCGTGCACAACTATATCGCGAAAGTATCCCATACATTGCATTAAGGTGTCGCCGTCCGGCACACTAAGGCCTCTGGTCCATAGCACCTCAGGATCCGTACCTAGGGAGTTCATAGAGTCTTTGGCCACAAGTCACAATTTCGACACCCTGAACTGTCGATCGCTGTCGAGTGATATCCAAAAAACTGCGCTATCCAGACTTCTGAGCTATATTCATGCACCGTTTGCTGCTTTGCAGGAAACCCGCCTCAAGGATAGACCCGTCATCAGCGTCGGAGAGTACACCATCTACTGCGGTAACGCTGACGATAGGAGAGTGGGAGGCTGTGCAATAGCTGTAAGGAAGGATTTCAATGGTATGGTCAAGGAGTTTGGCTCAACGTCGTGCCGGAATGCATTCGTACGACTGCGGGATCACAGAGGAGTCAATCTGTGGATAGTGAGTGCTCATGCGCCCACTGAAACCGCCGGAGACAATTCGAAGGATGCGTTTTATGAGGAACTCAATACGTTGCTGGCCAGGATACCTTGTCAACATGCTGTTGTCGTGGGGATTGACGCAAATGCGAAGATGGGACTTGATCAGGAATTCGAAGTACTCGGTAAATGGTTCTACCCAGTGGAGCAAACATCGGACAATGGCTACCGCCTTGTCGACTTTTGTGAACGCAGTGGTCTGATTATTGCATCGACATTCAAGAGGAATCATCGCCGCCATCAGCTTACGTGGCAGGGACCAACCCAGCTATCTCCAGAAGAGCAGCGGAAGATGACAACTTTGAAACTACAGCTTGACTATGTCTTGACGAGAAATATTCCAGTATCGGACATTCGAAGATCTAGAGCTGTGTGGGATGTCGCATTCGATTCGGATAACCGTCCTGTTCTGTTGAACTTCACTGCGAGGATTCATAAGAGGAAGCGAGGGGCTCAGCCTCTCCAGAGGATTGACATGACAAGTCTCAGAGATGAAGAGTGCAGGAATTTTCGACAACGCGTTTCTATTCACATCGGAGTACGGACTAAGAAGAAACTTTGCGACGCGGATTCTTTTGTCAAGTGCATCCAGGACGCTTCGAAAGAGGCACTCCCGGTTGTACAGCCTAAGAAGAAGTTCGCCTACGTCTCAGAAGAAACAACATCTACCTACAACAGAGCATGTGCTCTCCGAACTGCAGGAAACTTCGTGGAGGAGAAGCGTCTGAGAAGGAAGTTGCGTCGGCAGCTTCAAAGTCACCGCGAACGAGAGTGGACGTGTAGAGCTAAGGAGTTCGAGAAGGCTTGGGAGGAGAAGAATCCGAAGAAAGCCTACACGTTGCTGCGACAGTATAGCGGGAAGATGAAGAGATGTTCTCCTGTCTTGAACACTACTTATGGAGTTGCAGTTGGTGATGCGACGCTGCCAATATGGAATGATTGCTTCAGTTCACTACTGAATCGTCCAGCGCCATCAGTACCTGAGCTACCGCATGTTCAGAGAGCACATTACGATGTCAATGAGGAACCGCCGATTGAGTCTGAAGTTTTGGATTGTGTACGGAAAATGAAGAATGGAAAGGCAGGTGGAGATGACAACATCACTGCTGACATGTTGAAAGCTCTTCCTCCGTCTGGGATTCGTGAAATGACCAACACCATCCCAGCCATATGGATGAGCGAAAGGATACCCGATTCGTGGAGACATGCGATCATCGTACCTCTTCACAAGAAGCTACACAACCCTCACGGATCCTACGAGCTACAGAGGAATCTCTCTACTTCGTGTCATGTACAAGGTTTTAGAACGTATCATTCTCGAGCGACTTATCAAACATCGTGAAGGAACGACCAGAGATGAGCAAGCCGGTTTTCGAGCTGGAAGATCGACCATCGACCAAGTGTTCGTCGTGAGAAAAGTAATTGAATCGTGGCAGCGGTATTCGAAGCCATTACAGCTTGCTTTTTTGGACTTTGAAGCCGCGTTCGACTCTCCTCATCGTGGTCGATTGCTCAATGCTCTGCGAGCAGATGGAGTCCCGGAAAAGTATGTTCGGTTAATCGAGGACATGAACAAAGGAACAACAGCAGCAGTCGTACACCTGTCGGATTTACGTCAGCTTTCGAGGTGAAAACAGGAGTAAGGCAAGGAGACTTCGCCGTTGATGACATCATGCGTAGAGTTGCAGAACAGTTTCCTGCGGACGTGATCCTAACACCATCAGGACGCTCCCTTGTCGACCTGGAGTACGCCGACGACATTGTGTTATTCGCTGAAAACAAAGCAAAACTGCAAAGGATTCTGAACCTCGTTTCGAAGTATGCTGCAGCCTATGGACTTCGTCTTTGTCCGGACAAATGCAAGCAGATGTGGGTCTCTCAGAGGCCTTCAACGGGAGTTTGTGTGGACGGACAACGTATCGAACTGGTGGACGATTTCTGTTATTTGGGCTGTTTGCTGAAGAACGATGGTGGTTATGCAGCGGATATTCGACAACGATGTGCGAAAGCTACGTCTGCATTTAATTCTCTAACCAAGTGTTTGTGGTCTACCACCATCGCGAGGGAAGTCAAGTCGCGCGTCTACCTATCCGCTATTCGCCCTATCATGATGTACGGATCGGAGACGTGGGCAGCACCGAAGACGCAGATGGAAGGGTTGGATTGCAAGGAGAGGAAGCTTTTTAGGCGTTTGCTTGGATATTTCTGGCCGCGTGTATGCCATAACGAAGACCTTTACAAGGAAATCGACGCAGTACATCAACGCTTGAAACGAGGGAGGTGCCAGCATCTCCTAACACCATCTCAAGCAGCAATGGAAAGTCGACTTCGACTGCTCGGGCATATACTAAGAACGCCGGATCGTCTCGTACAACACGCTTTAAGAATGCTTCCAAATCCTGTCTGGAAACGGCCACCAGGGCGTAGGCGAAAGTTCTGGACGGATGTGGTTAAAGAGGATTTGAAGTCACTGGGCATCGAAAGACAGTTCAGGCGCGATGTTTCGTTTCGCAGGAAATGGAATGGTGACAGCTGGATGGAATGTGTTCAAATTGTGGCTGAAGACCGTGAAAAATGGACACGGCTGACTACTAGGACGGCACACCTCGGTGAAGATGCGGAATGACCGCGTCAGGCGAAAGCCAACCGACTAAGTAAAGTAAGTCAAACCGCTCGTAGGATTTTGTCAAAACGCTAGGAATGCCCATTTTGTCTTTAATTATAGAGAAAAGTTTGAGTTTCGAGCGACGACTAAGTATTGCCACACTTGAGCAACATGGCAATATCTCACGCCCATCGCCAGAATCAGCCATTTTCACGTGTATTTTCATGAAACTGGTTCGAGGTGATGCTATTCGTCTACTTTCCTGGTGGACTTCACCTGCATTCTGACGGAAAAGCCCAAGTTCACTCCTCCCATAATGCTGGACTTGGATTTCGATGGATTTCCAGCCAGCTAGGGCGACCAGCTGGATGCAGTTTTAAGTTCGTGCCAGATACTGAGCCGCTAAACGTCTTTTGTCGCCCAGACGTCTCATGGAGCTTTGAAGCGAGATATTACACGGCGAGTTCCCAGTGACATGGTGTCGGTCTCAACGACTAACTACGAATTGTCGCTGCGTTCTTTTGATTTGTCGCTGAGATTCCGGAGTAGGGCACGGCTAAGCAGCACTAGGAAGTTCGCCTTCGCATAAACCGCACATAACTCAACTGAACTCAACTAAGCTAAAGTAAACTAGACCGGAACAGACCACATAATTGGCGGCTATTTAGCGCCTAATTCGCGGCCAGCATTATTTAGCCGCTTTTCGCAGTTATTTCACGGCAAGCATTATTTGTCGCCTATTAGGCGGCTATTACTCGTGGAACAGGCATTTTGCGGCTAATTCTCGGCCAAAACTCAGAGTACATGATCGTAAACGTGGTTGAGATGACTACTGAAATAGAATGGTATGGCTCAGAACACAACGCCTTCGCATTTTGAAGCGTCAGTAACCACCCACAATGACGCTACACGTCTGAGAAGTTGGTCCCGCCCTTGTATCTGCCCGCCATCTGTATTTGCGTCCTCCTCCAAAACCGGGGCGCGGGGCCATTCCCACCATCGGCGACACTTGTGGGTGGTACAATAGGTAAACCACAAACCATTCTATTTCCGTAGTTAGTGTATCAACCACGTTCACCAGCGTGTGAGCTGAATTTAAGTGACATGAGTGCAGCAGGTTCGAAGCCTTGCCCATCCGGTGGCGGCCCAGTGGAGGGTGTCTCGACCGCGACGGGTGTCGGTGTGCCGATGGCGACGCGTCCCGGTGTGGCGATGGCGACGCGTGTCGGTGTAAAGAAGTTCCTAAGCAAGATAAAGGTCTTGCAGGATGTGAACTGCTGCTAAATAGGCGGCTAAACGCGACACGTCAAAATGTCAGCAGCCCGACAACAGGCGGACGGCGCTGGGCAACGGGCAGGTCTCAGGCTGGCAATGCGAGCGATTTGAGTTGTTGAGAGGGTGCCGTTTATAAGATGACAACTTATCAACCTGTTTGACACCCCAGTTTGCCTGAGTGGATTGTATGGGACAGTACGCAATAGAGTGTTGCCCGAATATTCGTTTATTCGAATATTACTCGAATATTCGAATATTCAAAGAAGTTGATTATCCGGGTTATTCGAATAATCGAATATTCAAAGAAGTGGAATATTCGGTTTATTCGAATAATCGAATATTCAAAGGAGTGGATTATTCGAATTATTCTTTTATTCGAATATTCAAAAAAAATTATTCGTTCCAACACTCTAGTGCCCTGAGGGCACATAGGTGCGGTTTCGGGCATGAAAACCACATTTGGTAATTGGCTGCCCGGATTTGAAAACGCACCCAAAACTTCATGGACGCAGCTTTAAGCAGAAGAGCGCTACATAGTATACATTGGATCCGACTCATTTCCGAAAACTGCAAATACTATTCTACTACCTGCAACCTAATGCTTGAGGAAAAGATTATTTTCCAAATGGAACTCATACTAGTATTCATGCGAGGACAAAATTGTCGTCGACTTCATATTGAGTCATCGGAAATGAAGGTTATTTGAAATGATTCGGATATCCGAAAAAAATCGGATATTTTAGAATCTCTTGTCACAGAATCTGCTAGTTACTTAAAGGCACTGTTCGCGATAGAAATCGCTTTTCTGTTTTTTTACCTATCTTGAAACCGGTCCCATTCTGATTCCAATGATGCTTCTGGAATCGTACAAGACCTTCTGGGAATGGAGTTAAGGGTTCCTCAAAAATTGAGCTAGGGAAAATGGTGGACGAGCTGTCTGAGGCTTGTAACTTCCGTCTTTTGCTGCCAATGTATGCGAGCTGACCTGAGTATAGAGAGAAGTTGAGAATGAAGGGAAGAACGGGGCTTTCGATCGGAAACCATCGCTCAACTCACGATTTCGAGTTTTCCTTTGTTCACGTCGAGGGGCGGAAGGAGGCGGGGCTTGCCCACAATGGCGGGGTTTGCCCACTTTTCTAAGCCATTTTGCGGCTCCTGGGTAGCTTTTCTTCCCGTTTTTTCGTCGCTGTTCTGCTTCTGTGAGCCACGAGAAGCGTTTGTCATGAAAAATTCGAGGATGAAGTTTATCGCGAACAGTGCCTTTAAAAGTTGAGATCATTCTGCCTTTTTAGTCAAGAAACATCTAAACGTAAACCTTTCAGTTCAAGGTAAAGCAGAAAAGAGCAATTTTTGCCATTATACTCAATGAGTCGGATCCAATGTATACTACATAGGCTGGGCGGAGCTTGTTTTTATGCCCTGAGGGCGCATAGGTGCAGTTGCGGGCACGAAACCTACACTTATCATATGGCTCTCCGGATATGAAAATGCACCCCAAATTTCATGAACGCAGCTTCGAGCCGAAAAGCGCTACATAGGAAAAGGTCCGTGAAAAAAGTCCGGGATTGTTGTGGAATATTTACAGTAATCGAATTTTTAATTAGGGAGATTCGTGTTGCTACAACGTGCGGAAAACCTGGACCCAAGTAACTAATATACTTCTTTTAGCCGGTTTAAAACGGTCTTTGAAGACCCATCTTTAGGTGTGATACAATCGATTGTATCACACTTAAATCCATGGAAATTAGGTGTGATACAATCGATTGTATCACACCTAAAAATGGATCTTTAAAGACCGTTTTGAACCGGCTAAAAGAACTAAATTAGCTACCTGGGTCCAGGACTAGGTTTTCCGCACAGCGCTTTTCGGCTTGAAGCTGCGTCCATGAAATTTTGGGTGCATTTTCATATCCGGACAGCCATATAATAACTGTAGGTTTCGTGCCCGCAACTGCACCTATGTGCCCTCAGGGCATAAAAATAAGCTCCGTCCAACCTATGTAGCGCTTTTCTGCTTGAAGCTGCGTCCATGAAATTTTGGGTGCGTTTTCACATCTTGACAGCCATTATAGTTGTGCCATTCGAATATATTCGAATCGATATATTCGATTAATTGTCATTCGAATACGTATTCATTATCAGAATTTCTAAAATCGCACTATTCGAATACTATTCAAAAATCGCACCTCAGAAAAAGGGGTATTCGAATCTATTCAATAATAGAAGCCTTCTATTCGAATGTTGATTCGAATAGTTATATTTCGAATGGTCTCGAATAAATTTGCTATTTCAGAGGGCGGTGAGTTCCTTCCCGAAAATTCCATTTAACATATTGCCTTCCAAAAATAGCGAAGGAACTAGGCACCAGTAGCCTTTTGCTAAAGCACAAATACTCCAATCCTCCTCGAATTGTAAAACATTACGCTTTATCCGAGTGCGAGGCCGAGGGAAGCTGAGTTTGAACCCCTGTCCTCTAGTGTTAGAACGTCTCAAGGTGGAGAATTCAGATAGTTTAGGTCCTGTTAAGCCGTTCAACATCTTTAAAAAAACGAAGAAAATGTCTTTAAAAAAAGTGCAAAACTAGTTGGGGGGGGGCAGTGAAGATTCACCCTTAAGGCTCATTCATAGCTGGCCGCTTCGACTAGTCGCGGCACTGCCAACAGGTACAAAACCCGTCGCGACAACAGATCTTGCACTGAGTCGCGACGGGTTGGAACAGTTTGCAGTTTCAGTCACGATCGCCGAGCGACTGGGGTATTTCATAGCTAGTCGAAGCGACCTGCTCGATTTTGTTAGGTCGCTTCGACTAGTCGCGTCGTTTCCACGATGGAAGCGATTCGTCTAGTCGAAGCGACTAGTCCGCAATGTTTCGTTTTAACCTTGCATAAGTTGCGCAAAATTGCAGACGCCACAATTCACTCGCATAAAATACGGCATGTGAAAGGGAAAAACGAGTATTTACCATGCACTTACGATGAGAGAGATGAGAAATGTAATGAGGCTACCGAAAAATCACATTTCACGTCGGCTTCGAGCAACTAGTAACTCTACTTATACTTTTATGTTGCTGTTTGAGCAAATTCCACCCCATCATCTTTTGAAACCAATTTTCTTTCGAAATCCATGCGAAACATTTTCAATTAGAAGGTAAGAGCAACAATGTCCCAAAAAATAAGAAGGAATAAGTAGAAAAAATCTTTTTTTCATCCCCGCGGTGGGGTCCGCAATTGTCCGTCTTTTTTACGCAAAATTGAGACCGCCCGAGCGATTCGAAATCAGTGGACGGAGCGATTTGAAATCGCTTCGTCCAGCGATTTCAAATCGCGGCAGTATTGTTGGTCGCTTCGACTTCAAGTCGAGGCGACTAGCTAATTGTGGTGCGCGCGAAGCGCGCACCTGATTTGGAAAGGGATTGCCTCAGCGCACATTCCTCATTCCTAAATCTTGGTTCGGGAGACATCTTGAAACAAGAAACTTACCCAAAAGGTAGAGCAGTAAGAATTCTAAGTATAGCCCAAATTTGAGAAAAATCTGCAAAGTTGGTCCCGATATATCAAAAAAATTGCGAATTTTAAAATGTGTGTGTGTGTGTGTGTGTGTGTGTGTGTGTGTGTGTGTGTGTGTGTGTGTGTGTGTGTGTGTGTGTGTGTGTGTGTGTGTGTGTGTGTGTGTGTGTGTGTGTGTGTGTGTGTCTGAAGGAATTTAGTGATAAGCATTTCGGTCGGTGTGCATAGAGAGTCGGAAAAGTGAACGGGACCACACTGGGAGTGCGTAGAGCGCTTGAAAAAGTGGGCGGGACCAAAACTGGGAGTACACAGAGCTCTGTTAAATGTGGACGGGACCCAAGTGGGAGTGCACAGCGCGCCGGGAAGAATGGTCGGGATTGAAGCGGGAGTGCACAGCGCGCCGAAATAAGTGGGCGGGACCCAACTGGAAGTGCACACAGCGCCACAGCAAATGGCCTGAATCCAACTAGGAGTTTACAGCGCGCCGGGAAAAGTGGCCTGGACCCAAGTGGGAGTGCACAGAGCGCCGGAAAAGGTAGTCGGGACCCGAGTGGGAGTACACAGAGCGCTGGAAAAGGTAGTCGGGACCCAAGTGGGAGTGCACAGAGCGCCGGAAAAGGTAGTCGGGACCCGAGTGGGAGTACACAGAGCGCTGGAAAAGGTAGTCGGGACCCAAGTGGGAGTGCACAGAGCGCCGGAAAAGGTAGTCGGGACCCGAGTGGGAGTACACAGAGCGCTGGAAAAGGTAGTCGGGACCCAAGTGGGAGTGCACAGAGCGCCGGAAAAGGTAGTCGGGACCCGAGTGGGAGTACACAGAGCGCCGGAAAAGGTAGTCGGGACCCGAGTGGGAGTACACAGAGCGCCGGAAAAGGTAGTCGGGACCCAAGTGGGAGTGCACAGAGCGCCGGAAAAGGTAGTCGGGACCCGAGTGGGAGTACACAGAGCGCCGGAAAAGGTAGTCGGGACCCGAGTGGGAGTACACAGAGCGCTGGAAAAGGTAGTCGGGACCCAAGTGGGAGTGCACAGAGCGCCGGAAAAGGTAGTCGGGACCCGAGTGGGAGTACACAGAGCGCCGGAAAAGGTAGTCGGGACCCAAGTGGGAGTACACAGAGCGCCGGAAAAGGTAGTCGGGACCCGAGTGGGAGTACACAGAGCGCTGGAAAAGGTAGTCGGGACCCAAGTGGGAGTGCACAGAGCGCCGGAAAAGGTAGTCGGGACCCGAGTGGGAGTACACAGAGCGCCGGAAAAGGTAGTCGGGACCCAAGTGGGAGTGCACAGAGCGCCGGAAAAGGTAGTCGGGACCCAAGTGGGAGTGCACAGAGCGCCGGAAAAGGTAGTCGGGACCCGAGTGGGAGTACACAGAGCGCTGGAAAAGGTAGTCGGGACCCAAGTGGGAGTGCACAGAGCGCCGGAAAAGGTAGTCGGGACCCGAGTGGGAGTACACAGAGCGCCGGAAAAGGTAGTCGGGACCCGAGTGGGAGTACACAGAGCGCCGGAAAAGGTAGTCGGGACCCGAGTGGGAGTACACAGAGCGCTGGAAAAGGTAGTCGGGACCCAAGTGGGAGTGCACAGAGCGCCGGAAAAGGTAGTCGGGACCCGAGTGGGAGTACACAGAGCGCTGGAAAAGGTAGTCGGGACCCAAGTGGGAGTGCACAGAGCGCCGGAAAAGGTAGTCGGGACCCGAGTGGGAGTACACAGAGCGCCGGAAAAGGTAGTCGGGACCCAAGTGGGAGTGCACAGAGCGCCGGAAAAGGTAGTCGGGACCCGAGTGGGAGTACACAGAGCGCCGGAAAAGGTAGTCGGGACCCAAGTGGGAGTGCACAGAGCGCCGGAAAAGGTAGTCGGGACCCAAGTGGGAGTGCACAGCGCGCCGAAATAAGTGGGCGGGACCCAACTGGAAGTGCACACAGCGCCACAGCAAATGGCCTGAATCCAACTAGGGGTTTACAGCGCGCAGGGAAAAGTGGCCTGGACCCAAGTGGGAGTGCACAGCGCGCCAGAAAATGGTGTCGGGACCCGAGTGGGAGTACACAGAGCGCCGGAAAAAGTAGTCGGGACCCAAGTGGGGTACACAGAGCGCCGGAAAAAGTGGTCGGGATCCAAGCGGGAGTGCAGAGTGCGCCGGGAAATGTGGACGGGATCCAAGTGGGAGTGCACAGCGTGCCGGGAAAAGTGGGCGGGACCCGACTGGGAGTGTACATAACGCCGGGAAATGTGGACGGGACCCAAGTGGGAGTGCACAGAGCGCCGGAAAAGGTAGTCGGGACCCGAGTGGGAGTACACAGAGCGCCGGAAAAGGTAGTCGGGACCCAAGTGGGAGTGCACAGAGCGCCGGAAAAGGTAGTCGGGATCCAAGCGGGAGTGCAGAGTGCGCCGGGAAATGTGGACGGGATCCAAGTGGGAGTGCACAGAGCGCCGGAAAAAGTGGTCGGGATCCAAGCGGGAGTGCAGAGTGCGCCGGGAAATGTGGACGGGATCCAAGTGGGAGTGCACAGCGTGCCGGGAAAAGTGGGCGGGACCCGAGTGGGAGTACACAGAGCGCCGGAAAAGGTAGTCGGGACCCAAGTGGGAGTGCACAGAGCGCCGGAAAAGGTAGTCGGGACCCGAGTGGGAGTACACAGAGCGCCGGAAAAGGTAGTCGGGACCCAAGTGGGAGTGCACAGAGCGCCGGAAAAGGTAGTCGGGACCCGAGTGGGAGTACACAGAGCGCCGGAAAAGGTAGTCGGGACCCAAGTGGGAGTGCACAGAGCGCCGGAAAAGGTAGTCGGGACCCGAGTGGGAGTACACAGAGCGCCGGAAAAGGTAGTCGGGACCCAAGTGGGAGTGCACAGAGCGCCGGAAAAGGTGGTCGGGATCCAAGCGGGAGTGCAGAGTGCGCCGGGAAATGTGGACGGGCCCCGACTGGGAGTGTACATAACGCCGGGAAATGTGGACGGGACCCAAGTGGGAGTGCACAGAGCGCCGGAAAAGGTAGTCGGGACCCGAGTGGGAGTACACAGAGCGCCGGAAAAGGTAGTCGGGACCCAAGTGGGAGTGCACAGAGCGCCGGAAAAGGTAGTCGGGACCCGAGTGGGAGTACACAGAGCGCCGGAAAAGGTAGTCGGGACCCAAGTGGGAGTGCACAGAGCGCCGGAAAAGGTAGTCGGGACCCGAGTGGGAGTACACAGAGCGCCGGAAAAGGTAGTCGGGACCCGAGTGGGAGTACACAGAGCGCTGGAAAAGGTAGTCGGGACCCAAGTGGGAGTGCACAGAGCGCCGGAAAAGGTAGTCGGGACCCGAGTGGGAGTACACAGAGCGCCGGAAAAGGTAGTCGGGACCCAAGTGGGAGTGCACAGAGCGCCGGAAAAGGTAGTCGGGACCCGAGTGGGAGTACACAGAGCGCCGGAAAAGGTAGTCGGGACCCAAGTGGGAGTGCACAGAGCGCCGGAAAAGGTAGTCGGGACCCGAGTGGGAGTGCACAGAGCGCCGGAAAAGGTAGTCGGGACCCGAGTGGGAGTACACAGAGCGCCGGAAAAGGTAGTCGGGACCCAAGTGGGAGTGCACAGAGCGCCGGAAAAGGTAGTCGGGACCCAAGTGGGAGTACACAGAGCGCCGGAAAAGGTAGTCGGGACCCGAGTGGGAGTACACAGAGCGCCGGAAAAGGTAGTCGGGACCCAAGTGGGAGTGCACAGAGCGCCGGAAAAGGTAGTCGGGACCCGAGTGGGAGTACACAGAGCGCCGGAAAAGGTAGTCGGGACCCAAGCGGGAGTGCAGAGTGCGCCGGGAAATGTGGACGGGATCCAAGTGGGAGTGCACAGAGCGCCGGAAAAGGTAGTCGGGACCCGAGTGGGAGTACACAGAGCGCCGGAAAAGGTAGTCGGGACCCAAGTGGGAGTGCACAGAGCGCCGGAAAAGGTAGTCGGGACCCGAGTGGGAGTACACAGAGCGCCGGAAAAGGTAGTCGGGACCCAAGTGGGAGTGCACAGAGCGCCGAAAAAGGTAGTCGGGACCCGAGTGGGAGTACACAGAGCGCTGGAAAAGGTAGTCGGGACCCGAGTGGGAGTACACAGAGCGCCGGAAAAGGTAGTCGGGACCCAAGTGGGAGTGCACAGAGCGCCGGAAAAGGTAGTCGGGACCCAAGTGGGAGTGCACAGAGCGCCGGAAAAGGTAGTCGGGACGCAAGTGGGAGTACACAGAGCGCCGGAAAAGGTAGTCGGGACCCGAGTGGAAGTACACAGAGCGCCGGAAAAGGTAGTCGGGACCCAAGTGGGAGTACACAGAGCGCCGGAAAAGGTAGTCGGGACCCAAGTGGGAGTGCACAGAGCGCCGGAAAAAGTGGTCGGGACCCAAGTGGAAGTGCACAGCGCGCCGGAAAATGTGGTCGGGACCCAAGTGGGAGTACACAGAGCGTTGGAAAAGGTAGTCGGGACCCAAGTGGGAGTGCACAGAGCGCCGGAAAAGGCAGTCGGGACCCAAGTGGGAGTGCACAGAGCGCCGGAAAAGGTAGTCGGGACCCAAGTGGGAGTGCACAGAGCGCCGGAAAAGGTAGTTGGGACCCAAGTGGGAGTGCACAGAGCGCCGGAAAAGGTAGGAGGGACCCGAGTGGGAGTGCACAGAGCGCCGGAAAAGGTAGTCGCGCCCGGGGTGGGAGTACACAGAGCGCCGGAAAAGGTAGTGGGGACCCGAGTCGGAGTACAGAGAGCGCCGGAAAAGGTAGTCGGGACCCGAGTGGGAGTACACAGAGCGCCGGAAAAGGTAGTCGGGACCCAAGTGGGAGTGCACAGAGCGCCGGAAAAGGTAGTCGGGACCCGAGTGGGAGTACACAGAGCGCCGGAAAAGGTAGTCGGGACCCAAGTGGGAGTGCACAGAGCGCCGGAAAAGGTAGTCGGGACCCGAGTGGGAGTACACAGAGCGCCGGAAAAGGTAGTCGGGACCCAAGTGGGAGTACACAGAGCGCCGGAAAAGGTAGTCGGGACCCAAGTGGGAGTGCACAGAGCGCCGGAAAAAGTGGCCTGGACCCAAGTGGGAGTGCACAGTGCGCCAGAAAATGGTGTCGGGACCCAAGTGGGAGTACACAGAGCGCTGGAAAAGGTAGTCGGGACCCAAGTGGGAGTGCACAGAGCGCCGGAAAAGGTAGTCGGGACCCGAGTGGGAGTACACAGAGCGCTGGAAAAGGTAGTCGGGACCCAAGTGGGAGTGCACGGAGCGCCGGAAAAGGTAGTCGGGACCCGAGTGGGAGTACACAGAGCGCTGGAAAAGGTAGTCGGGACCCAAGTGGTAGTACACAGAGCGCCAGAAAAGGTAGTTGGGACCCAAGTGGGAGTGCACAGAGCGTCGGAAAAAATGGTCGGGACCCAAGTGGGAGTGCACAGAGCGCCGGGAAAAGTGGTCGGGACCCAAGCGGTAGTGCACAGAGCGCCGGAAAAGGTAGTCGGGACCCGGTGGGAGTGCACAGAGCGCCGGAAAAGGTAGTCGGGACCCGAGTGGGAGTGCACAGAGCGCCGGAAAAGGTAGTCGGGACCCAAGTGGGAGTGCACAGAGCGCCGGAAAAGGTAGTCGGGACCCAAGTGGGAGTGCACAGAGCGCCGGAAAAGGTAGTCGGGACCCAAGTGGGAGTGCACAGAGCGCCGGAAAAGGTGGTCGGGACCCAAGTGGGAGTGCACAGAGCGCCGGAAAAGGTGGTCGGGACCCAAGTGGGAGTGCACAGAGCGCCGTAAAAGGTAGTCGGGACCCGAGTGGGAGTACACAGAGCGCCGGAAAAGGTAGTCGGGACCCAAGTGGGAGTGCACAGAGCGCCGGAAAAGGTAGTCGGGACCCAAGTGGGAGTGCACAGAGCGCCGAAAAAGGTAGTCGGGACCCGAGCGGGAGTGCACACAGTGCCGTAAAAGTGGTCGCAACCCAAGTGGGAGTGCACAGCGCGCCGGAAAAGGTAGTCGGGACCCGAGTGGGAGTGCACAGAGCGCCGGAAAAGGTAGTCGGTACCCAAGTGGGAGTGCACAGAGCGCCGGCAAAGGTGGTCGGGACCCGAGTGGGAGTACACAGAGCGCCGGAAAAGGTGGTCGGGACCCAAGTGGGAGGGCACAGAGCGCCGGAAAAGGTAGTCGGGACCCAAGTGGGAGTGCAGAGAGCGCTGGAAAAGGTAGTCGGGACCCAAGTGGGGTACACAGAGCGCCGGAAAAAGTGGTCGGGATCCAAGCGGGAGTGCACAGAGCGCCGAAAAAGGTAGTCGGGACCCGAGTGGGAGTACACAGAGCGCCGGAAAAGGTAGTCGGGACCCAAGTGGGAGTGCACAGAGCGCCGGAAAAGGTAGTCGGGACCCGAGTGGGAGTACACAGAGCGCCGGAAAAGGTAGTGGGGACCCAAGTGGGAGTGCACAGAGCGCCGGAAAAGGTAGTGGGGACCCAAGTGGGAGTGCACAGAGCGCCGGAAAAGGTAGTCGGGACCCACGTGGGAGTACACAGAGCGCCGGAAAAGGTAGTCGGGACACGAGTGGGAGTAAACAGAGCGCCGGAAAAAGTGGTTGGGACCCAAGTGGGAGTGCACAGCGCGCCGAAAAAGGTAGTCGGGACCCGAGTGGAAGTACACAGAGCGCCGGAAAAGGTAGTCGGGACCCAAGTGGGAGTGCACAGAGCGCCGGAAAAAGTAATCGGGACCCGAGTGGGAGTGCACAGGGCGCCGGAAAAGGCAGCCGGGACCCAAGTGGAAGTCCACAGAGCGCGGGAGAAGGAAGACGGGACCCAAGTGGGAGTGCACAGAGCGCCGGAAAAAGTGGTCGGGACCCAAGTGGGAGTGCACAGAGCGCCGGAAAAGGTAGTCGGGACCCGAGTGGGAGTACACAGAGCGCCGGAAAAGGTAGTCGGGACCCAAGTGGGAGTGCACAGAGCGCCGGAAAAGGTAGTCGGGACCCGAGTGGGAGTACACAGAGCGCCGGAAAAGGTAGTCGGGACCCGAGTGGGAGTACACAGAGCGCCGGAAAAGGTAGTCGGGACCCAAGTGGGAGTGCACAGAGCGCCGGAAAAGGTAGTCGGGACCCGAGTGGGAGTACACAGAGCGCCGGAAAAGGTAGTCGGGACCCAAGTGGGAGTGCACAGAGCGCCGGAAAAGGTAGTCGGGACCCAAGTGGGAGTGCACAGAGCGCCGGAAAAGGTAGTCGGGACCCGAGTGGGAGTACACAGAGCGCCGGAAAAGGTAGTCGGGACCCGAGTGGGAGTACACAGAGCGCTGGAAAAGGTAGTCGGGACCCGAGTGGGAGTACACAGAGCGCCGGAAAAGGTAGTCGGGATCCAAGTGGGAGTGCACAGCGTGCCGGGAAAGGTAGTCGGGACCCAAGTGGGAGTACACAGAGCGCCGGAAAAGGTAGTCGGGACCCGAGTGGGAGTACACAGAGCGCTGGAAAAGGTAGTCGGGACCGAAGTGGGAGTGCACAGAGCGCCGGAAAAGGTAGTCGGGACCCAAGTGGGAGTACACAGAGCGCCGGAAAAGGTAGTCGGGACCCAAGTGGGAGTGCACAGAGCGCCGGAAAAGGTGGTCGGGACCCAAGTGGGAGTGCACGGAGCGCCGGAAACGGTAGCCGGGACCGGAGTGGGAGTGCACAGAGCGCCGGAAAAGGTAGTCGGGACCCGAGTGGGAGTACACAGAGCGCCGGAAAAGGTAGTCGGGACCCGAGTGGGAGTACACAGAGCGCCGGAAAAGGTAGTCGGGACCCGAGTGGGAGTGCACAGAGCGCCGGAAAAGGTAGTCGGGACCCAAGTGGGAGTGCACAGAGCGCCGGAAAAGGTAGTCGGGACCCGAGTGGGAGTACACAGAGCGCCGGAAAAGGTAGTCGGGACCCAAGTGGGAGTACACAGAGCGCCGGAAAAAGTGGTCGGGATCCAAGCGGGAGTGCAGAGTGCGCCGGGAAATGTGGACGGGATCCAAGTGGGAGTACACAGAGCGCTGGAAAAGGTATTCGGGACCAAAGTGGGAGTGCACAGAGCGCCGGAAAAGGTAGTCGGGACCCGAGTGGGAGTACACAGAGCGCCGGAAAAGGTAGTCGGGACCCAAGTGGGAGTGCACAGAGCGCCGGAAAAGGTAGTCGGGACCCGAGTGGGAGTACACAGAGCGCTGGAAAAGGTAGTCGGGACCCAAGTGGGAGTGCACAGAGCGCCGGAAAAGGTAGTCGGGACCCAAGTGGGAGTGCACAGAGCGCCGGAAAAGGTAGTCGGGACCCGAGTGGGAGTACACAGAGCGCCGGAAAAGGTAGTCGGGACCCAAGTGGGAGTGCACAGAGCGCCGGAAAAGGTAGTCGGGACCCGAGTGGGAGTACACAGAGCGCCGGAAAAGGTAGTCGGGACCCAAGTGGGAGTGCACCGAGCGCCGAAAAAGGTAGTCGGGACCCGAGTGGGAGTACACAGAGCGCCGGAAAAGGT
Organism: Aplectana chamaeleonis; assembly: GCA_029168955.1. Classification (NCBI taxonomy): domain Eukaryota; kingdom Metazoa; phylum Nematoda; class Chromadorea; order Rhabditida; family Cosmocercidae; genus Aplectana; species Aplectana chamaeleonis. Next base: position 141,399 of record JAPDOI010001722.1, read on the forward strand.
AGTCGGGACCCAAGTGGGAGTGCACCGAGCGCCGAAAAAGGTAGTCGGGACCCGAGTGGGAGTACACAGAGCGCCGGAAAAGGTAGTCGGGACCCGAGTGGGAGTACACAGAGCGCTGGAAAAGGTAGTCAGGACCCAAGTGGGAGTGCACAGAGCGCCGGAAAAGGTAGTCGGGACCCGAGTGGGAGTACACAGAGCGCCGGAAAAGGTAGTCGGGACCCAAGTGGGAGTGCACCGAGCGCCGAAAAAGGTAGTCGGGACCCAAGAGCGAGTACACAGAGCGGCGGAGAAAGTGGTCGGGACCCAAGTGGGAGTGCACAGAGCGCCGGAAAAAGTGGTCAGGACCCAAGTGGTAGTGCACAGAGCGCCGTAAAAGTGGTCGGGACCCAAGTGGGAGTGCACAGAGCGCCAGAAAAGGTAGTCGGGACCCAAGTGGGAGTGCACAGAGCGCCGGAAAAGGTAGTCGGGACCCGCGGGAGTGCACAGAGCGCCGGAAAAGGTAGTCGGGACCCGAGTGGGAGTACACAGAGCGCCGGAAAAGGTAGTTGGGACCCAAGTGGGAGTGCACAGAGCGTCGGAAAAAATGGTCGGGACCCAAGTGGGAGTGCACAGAGCGCCGGGAAAAGTGGTCGGGACCCAAGCGGTAGTGCACAGAGCGCAGGAAAAAGTGGTCGGGACCCAAGTGGGAGTGCACAGAGCGACGGAAAAAGTAGTCGGGACCCAAGTGGGAGTGCACAGAGCGCCGGAAAAGGTAGTCGGGACCCGAGTGAAGTACACAGAGCGCCGGAAAAGGTAGCCGGGACCCAAGTGGGAGTGCACAGAGCGCCGGAAACGGTAGTCGGGATCCGAGTGGGAGTGCACAGCGCGCCAGAAAATGGTGTCGGGACCCAAGTGGGAGTGCACAGAGCGCCGGAAACGGTAGTCGGGACCCGAGTGGGAGTACACAGAGCGCCGGAAAAGGTAGTCGGGACCCGAGTGGGAGTACACAGAGCGCTGGAAGAGGTAGTCGGGATCCAAGCGGGAGTGCAGAGTGCGCCGGGAAATGTGGACGGGATCCAAGTGGGAGTGCACAGAGCGCCGGAAAAGGTAGTTGGGCTCAAGTAGGAGTGCACAGAGCGCCGGAAAAAGTGGTCGGGATCCAAGCGGGAGTGCAGAGTGCGCCGGGAAATGTGGACGGGATCCAAGTGGGAGTGCACAGAGCGCCGGAAAAGGTAGTCGGGACCCGAGTGGGAGTACACAGAGCGCCGGAAAAGGTAGTCGGGACCCGAGTGGGAGTACACAGAGCGCCGGAAAAGGTAGTCGGGACCCAAGTGGGAGTGCACAGAGCGCCGGAAAAAGTAGTCGGGACCCGAGTGGGAGTACACAGAGCGCCGGAAAAAGTGGACGGGACCCAAGCGGGAGGGCACAGCGCGCCGCGAAAAGTGGTCGGGACCCACGCGGGAGGGCACAGAGCGCCGGAAAAGGTAGTCGGGACCCGAGTGGGAGTGCACAGAGCGCCGGAAAAGGTGGTCGGGACCCAAGTGGGAGTACACAGAGCGCCGGAAAAGGTGGTCGGGAGCCGAGTGGAACTACACAGAGGGCCGGAAAAGGTACTCGGGACCCAAGTGGGAGTACACAGAGCGCCGGAAAAGGTAGTTGGGACCCAAGTGGGAGTGCACAGAGCGTCGGAAAAAATGGTCGGGACCCAAGTGGGAGTGCACAGAGCGCCGGCAAAAGGGGTCGGGACCGAAGCGGTAGTGCACAGAGCGCCGGAAAAGGTAGTCGGGACCCAAGTGGGAGTGCACAAAGCGCCGGAAAATGTGGTCGGGACCCAAGTGGGAGTGCACAGAGCGCCGGAAAAGGTAGTCGGGACCCAAGTGGGAGTGCACAGAGCGCCGGGAAAAGTGGTCGGGACCCAAGCGGTAGTGCACAGAGCGCCGGAAAAAGTGGTCGGGACCCAAGTGGTAGTACACAGAGCGCCGGAAAAGGTAGTTGGGACCCAAGTGGGAGTGCACAGAGCGCCGGAAAAGGTAGTAGGGACCCGAGTGGGAGTACACAGAGCGCCGGAAAAGGTAGTCGGGACCCAAGTGGGAGTGCACGGAGCGCCGGAAAAGGTAGTCGGGACCCGAGTGGGAGTACACAGAGCGCCGGAAAAGGTAGTCGGGACCCGAGTGGGAGTACACAGAGCGCTGGAAAAGGTATTCGGGACCAAAGTGGGAGTGCACAGAGCGCCGGAAAAGGTAGTCGGGACCCGAGTGGGAGTACACAGAGCGCCGGAAAAGGTAGTCGGGACCCGAGTGGGAGTACAGAGAGCGCCGGAAAAGGTAGTCGGGACCCGAGTGGGAGTACACAGAGCGCCGGAAAAGGTAGTCGGGACCCAAGTGGGAGTGCACAGAGCGCCGGAAAAGGTAGTCGGGACCCGAGTGGGAGTACACAGAGCGCCGGAAAAAGTAGTCGGGACCCAAGTGGGGTACACAGAGCGCCGGAAAAAGTGGTCGGGATCCAAGCGGGAGTACACAGAGCGCTGGAAAAGGTAGTCGGGACCCAAGTGGAAGTGCACAGCGCGCCGGAAAATGTGGTCGGGACCCAAGTGGGAGTGCACAGAGCGCCGGAAAAAGTGGTCAGGACCCAAGTGGTAGTACACAGAGCGCCGGAGAAAGTGGTCGGGACCCAAGTGGTAGTACACAGAGCGCCGGAAAAAGTAGTCGGGACCCAAGTGGGAGTACACAGAGCGCCGGAAAAAGTGGTCGGGACCCAAGTGGAAGTGCACAGAGCGCCGGAAAATGTGGTCGGGACCCGACTGGGAGTGTACATAACGCCGGGAAATGTGGACGGGACCCAAGTGGGAGTGCACAGAGCGCCGGAAAAGGTAGTCGGGACCCGACTGGGAGTGTACATAACGCCGGGAAATGTGGACGGGACCCAAGTGGGAGTGCACAGAGCGAAGGGAAAAGGTAGTCGGGACCCAAGTGGGAGTGCACGGAGCGCCGGAAAAGGTAGTCGGGACCCGAGTGGGAGTACACAGAGCGCCGGAAAAGGTGGTCGGGACCCAAGTGGGAGTGCACAGAGCGCCGGAAAAGGTAGTCGGGACCCAAGTGGGAGTGCACAGAGCGCTGGAAAAGGTAGTCGGGACCCAAGTGGGAGTGCACAGAGCGCTGGAAAAGGTAGTCGGGACCCAAGTGGGAGTGCACAGAGCGCCGGAAAAGGTAGTCGGGACCCGAGTGGGAGTACACAGAGCGCTGGAAAAGGTAGTCGGGACCCAAGTGGGAGTGCACAGAGCGCCGGAAAAGGTAGTCGGGACCCGAGTGGGAGTACACAGAGCGCCGGAAAAGGTAGTCGGGACCCAAGTGGGAGTGCACAGAGCGCCGGAAAAGGTAGTCGGGACCCAAGTGGGAGTGCACAGAGCGCCGGAAAAGGTAGTCGGGACCCAAGTGGGAGTGCACAGAGCGCCGGAAAAGGTAGTCGGGACCCGAGTGGGAGTACACAGAGCGCCGGAAAAGGTAGTCGGGACCCGAGTGGGAGTACACAGAGCGCTGGAAAAGGTAGTCGGGACCCAAGTGGGAGTGCACAGAGCGCCGGAAAAGGTAGTCGGGACCCGAGTGGGAGTACACAGAGCGCTGGAAAAGGTAGTCGGGACCCAAGTGGGAGTGCACAGAGCGCCGGAAAAGGTAGTCGGGACCCAAGTGGGAGTGCACAGAGCGCCGGAAAAGGTAGTCGGGACCCGAGTGGAAGTGCACACACTGCCGTAAAAGTGGTCGCAACCCAAGTGGTAGTACACAGAGCGCCGGAAAAGTTAGTCGGGACCCGAGTGGGAGTACACAGAGCGCTGGAAAAGGGAGTCGGGGCCCAAGGGGGAGGGGACAGAGCGCCGGAAAAGGTAGTCGGGACCCGAGTGGGAGTACACAGAGCGCCGGAAAAGGTAGTCGGGACCCAAGTGGGAGTGCACAGAGCGCCGGAAAGGTAGTCGGGACCCAAGTGGGAGTGCACAGAGCGCCGGAAAAGGTAGTCGGGACCCGTGGGAGTGCACAGAGCGCCGGAAAAGGTGGTCGGGACCCAAGTGGGAGTGCACAGAGCGCCGGAAAAGGTAGTCGGGACCCAAGTGGGAGTCCACAGAGCGCCGGAAAAAGTGGTCGGGACCCAGGTGGGAGTACAAAGAGCGCCGGAAAAGGTAGTCGGGACCCAAGTGGGAGTGCACAGAGCGGCGGAAAAGGTAGTCGGGACCCAAGTGGGAGTGCACAGAGCGCCGGAAAAAGTGGTCGGGACCCAAGTGGGAGTGCACAGAGCGCCGGAAAAGGTAGTCGGGACCCAGTGGGAGTGCACAGAGCGCCGGAAAAGGTAGTCGGGACCCGTGGGAGTGCACAGAGCGCCGGAAAAGGTAGTCGGGACCCAAGTGGGAGTGCACAGAGCGCCGGAAAAGGTAGTCGGGACCCAAGTGGGAGTGCACAGCGCGCCGGAATATGTGGTCGGGACCCAAGTGGGAGTACACAGAGCGTTGGAAAAGGTAGTCGGGACCCAAGTGGGAGTGCACAGAGCGCCGGAAAAGGTAGTCGGGACCCGAGTGGGAGTACACAGAGCGCCGGAAAAGGTAGTCGGGACCCGAGTGGAAGTACACAGAGCGCCGGAAAAGGTAGTCGGGACCCAAGTGGGAGTACACAGAGCGCCGGAAAAGGTAGTCGGGACCCAAGTGGGAGTGCACAGAGCGCCGGAAAAGGTAGTCGGGATCCAAGCGGGAGTGCAGAGTGCGCCGGGAAATGTGGACGGGACATAAGTGAGAGTGCACAGCGCGCCGGAAAAAGTGGTCGGGATCCAAGCGGGAGTGCAGTGCGCCGGAAAAAGTAGTCGGGACCCAAGTGGGAGTACACAGCGCGCCGGAAAAAGTGGTCGGGACCCAAGTGGTAGTACACAGAGCGCCGGAAAAGGTAGTCGGGACCCGAGTGGGAGTGCACAGAGCGCCGGAAAAGGTAGTCGGGACCCGAGTGAGAGTACACAGAGCGCCGGAAAAGGTAGTCGGGACCCAAGTGGGAGTGCACAGCGCGCCGGAAAATGGTGTCGGGACCCAAGTGGTAGTACACAGAGCGCCAGAAAAGGTAGTTGGGACCCAAGTTGGAGTGCACAGAGCGCCGGGAAAAGTGGTCGGGACATAAGTGAGAGTGCACAGCGCGCCGGGAAGAATGGTCGGGATCCAAGCGGGAGTGCAGTGCGCCGGCAAAGGTAGTCGGGACCCGAGTGGGAGTACACAGAGCGCCGGAAAAGGTAGTCGGGACCCGAGTGGGAGTGCACAGAGCGCCGGAAAAAGTAGTCGGGATCCAAGTGGGAGTGCACAGAGCGCCGGAAAAGGTAGTCGGGACCCAAGTGGGAGTACACAGAGCGCCGGAAAAGGTAGTCGGGACCCAAGTGGGGGTGCACAGAGCGCGGGAAAGGGTAGTCGGGACCCGAGGGGGAGTACACAGAGCGCCGGAAAAGGTGGTGGGGACCCAAGTGGGAGTGCCCCGAGCGCCGAAAAAGGTAGTGGGGACCCGAGTGGGAGTACACAGAGCGCTGGAAAAGGTATTCGGGACCAAAGTGGGAGTGCACAGAGCGCCGGAAAAGGTAGTCGGGACCCGAGTGGGAGTACACAGGGCGCCGGAAAAGGTAGTCGGGACCCGAGTGGGAGTACACAGAGCGCCGGAAAAGGTAGTCGGGACCCGAGTGGGAGTGCACAGAGCGCCGGAAAAGGTAGTCGGGACCCGAGTGGGAGTACACAGAGCGCCGGAAAAGGTAGTCGGGACCCAAGTGGGAGTGCACAGAGCGCCGGAAAAGGTAGTCGGGACCCGAGTGGGAGTACACAGAGCGCCGGAAAAGGTAGTCGGGACCCAAGTGGGAGTGCACAGAGCGCCGGAAAAGGTAGTCGGGACCCAAGTGGGAGTGCACAGCGCGCCAGAAAATGGTGTCGGGACCCGAGTGGGAGTACACAGAGCGCCGGAAAAAGTAGTCGGGATCCAAGTGGGAGTGCACAGCGTGCCGGGAAAAGTGGGCGGGACCCGACTGGGAGTGTACATAACGCCGGGAAATGTGGACGGGACCCAAGTGGGAGTGCACAGAGCGCCGGAAAAGGTAGTCGGGACCCGAGTGGGAGTACACAGAGCGCCGGAAAAGGTAGTCGGGACCCAAGTGGGAGTGCACAGAGCGCCGGAAAAGATAGTCGGGACCCGAGTGGGAGTACACAGAGCGCCGGAAAAGGGAGGCGGGACCCGAGTGGGAGTGCACAGAGCGCCGGAAACGTGGTCGGGACCCAAGTCAGAGTGCACAGAGCGCCAGAAAAAGTGGTCGGGACCCGAGTGGGAGTACACAGAGCGCTGGAAAAGGTAGTCAGGACCCGAGTGGGAGTACACAGAGCGCCGGAAAAAGTAGTCGGGACCCAAGTGGGGTACACAGAGCGCCGGAAAAAGTGGACGGGACCCAAGCGGGAGTGCACAGCGCGCCGGGAAAAGTGGTCGGGACCCAAGCGGTAGTGCACAGAGCTCTGGTAAATGTGGACGGGACATAAGTGAGAGTGCACAGCGCGCCGGGAAGAATGGTCGGGATTGAAGCGGGAGTGCACACAGTGCCGTAAAAGTGGTCGCAACCCAAGTGGGAGTGCACAGCGCGCCGGAAAAAGTGGTCGGGACCCAAGTGGTAGTACACAGAGCGCCGGAAAAGGTAGTCGGGACCCGAGTGGGAGTACACAGAGCGCTGGAAAAGGTAGTCGGGACCCAAGTGGGAGTGCACAGAGCGCCGTAAAAGGTAGTCGGGACCCGAGTGGGAGTACACAGAGCGCCGGAAAAGGTAGTCGGGACCCAAGTGGGAGTGCACAGAGCGCCGGAAAAGGTAGTCGGGACCCGAGTGGGAGTACACAGAGCGCCGGAAAAGGTAGTCGGGACCCGAGTGGGAGTACACAGAGCGCTGGAAAAGGTAGTCGGGACCCAAGTGGGAGTGCACAGAGCGCCGGAAAAGGTAGTCGGGACCCGAGTGGGAGTACACAGAGCGCCGGAAAAGGTAGTCGGGACCCAAGTGGGAGTGCACAGAGCGCCGGAAAAGGTAGTCGGGACCCGAGTGGGAGTACACAGAGCGCCGGAAAAGGTAGTCGGGACCCGAGTGGGAGTACACAGAGCGCCGGAAAAGGTAGTCGGGACCCAAGTGGGAGTGCACAGAGCGCCGGAAAAGGTAGTCGGGACCCGAGTGGGAGTACACAGAGCGCTGGAAAAGGTAGTCGGGACCCAAGTGGGAGTGCACAGAGCGCCGGAAAAGGTAGTCGGGACCCGAGTGGGAGTACACAGAGCGCCGGAAAAGGTAGTCGGGACCCGAGTGGGAGTACACAGAGCGCCGGAAAAGGTAGTCGGGACCCGAGTGGGAGTACACAGAGCGCCGGAAAAGGTAGTCGGGACCCAAGTGGGAGTGCACAGAGCGCCGGAAAAGGTAGTCGGGACCCGAGTGGGAGTACACAGAGCGCTGGAAAAGGTAGTCGGGACCCAAGTGGGAGTGCACAGAGCGCCGGAAAAGGTAGTCGGGACCCAAGTGGGAGTGCACAGCGCGCCGAAATAAGTGGGCGGGACCCAACTGGAAGTGCACACAGCGCCACAGCAAATGGCCTGAATCCAACTAGGGGTTTACAGCGCGCAGGGAAAAGTGGCCTGGACCCAAGTGGGAGTGCACAGCGCGCCAGAAAATGGTGTCGGGACCCGAGTGGGAGTACACAGAGCGCCGGAAAAAGTAGTCGGGACCCAAGTGGGGTACACAGAGCGCCGGAAAAAGTGGTCGGGATCCAAGCGGGAGTACACAGAGCGCTGGAAAAGGTAGTCGGGACCCAAGTGGGAGTGTACATAACGCCGTAAAAGCGGTCGCAACCCAAGTGGGAGTGCACATCGCGCCGGGAAGAATGGTCGCGATTGAAGCGGAG
>JAPDOI010001723.1:0-149104 GCA_029168955.1 Aplectana chamaeleonis
AACCAGGATAGACCGAATTTCTGCACGACAGCTGCTGGATTGTCGGCGGCAGACAAGAACTTCATAAAGAAAAGGAGTATAGCAGTTTCCCAGCTTAACCGCCCATATGCAGAGATATCTCCTAGAGATTCTTATTGGGCCAAGACCTTCTAAACAATGTCATCGAACACAATTTTTTCCTGTCATGAGATTGTCATCTGGTTTACTCCTAACACCAACAGTTTTCGGCTATATCGTCTCTTCCACAAGCATCACATGCAACGAAGGGCCTCAAGAACCCGAGCGGACTAGAACCACGTCATATCGGCACCAAAACTAGTGAAGATCACTTCAAGGAACCGTATCAAGGAACTCTGCATGACCCACATTTCAGCAACCGCTGCACAAGAAGTATCGCCCCTCCAAAAGAAAACGGCAGCGTAAACGTGCAAAGGCATTTATGCCGGCATCAGATCCAGTTGAGGAACAGTACAGAAAGCCGCAACGCGAGAGGGAACCTACAATACAATTTCGACAACAAGGCGACACCTACAATCGCTTGAGTGTCCGAAACGACCGCAACGAGGATCACAGACAACGCAGTCATTTTACGATCGCACGCACCTCCGGATCAAGCACACGATTCAAGGAGATCCAGGAATAAACTACCGTTTCAGAGAAAGAATATCGCCAGTTTTAGATCGTACATAGTAATTTCTATTTCATTTGTTTTTTCTTGTATTAGTCATTAGCATTTAGTAAGTTTTGCAGTCAAACTTGCTTGATAGGAGAATGTGTAGATGTGGAGTTTCATTAATTTCTATCGCTTCGCTCGTTGCCAGCCACCCCCAGTGCAATTTAATTTGGATTAACAATGGTTACAGACACTTGCAATATATAGATTTGCTAACAAGTACTGCTCAGTGAACAGACAAGACCCACCATCAACATTCTATCGCCTTTTAAACAGATTGGGAAGTGGCCCACAAACAAATATCATACAAAGTTGTAATTACACATATATTCACAGGGCGCACCGAGCCTCCAGCAATATCTGTCTATCAATTGTAGCGGCACCTATAGGCCACACCCGCGTGTAATCAACCTGCAGACACCACCCTCTGGATACGATGCCTAACGGCAAAGTTGTAAATGGTGTCTGGGCTATGGATGAATTATACAATGTTTTATGACCGTTCTGATTCTTAGTACTCAATACCATTTTTAATCTATATATGCTATGATAGATCTACATTCACAAGGTTGTGTATCCACAACACTGGGGCAGCCGGCAGCCCAGCGGTAGCTAAAATGTTGTGAGATCTCAGGCCAATACTCATATGCATAAGTGGAGGTTGAAAAATAGTGTGCAATAAATAAACTTTATATAACATTTGGTTGTTCCACAACGCCGAAAAAAAAAACATAAAAAGCCGCGCTATTACCTGAAATACAGGGAATTTCCATGTTTTCATGAGATCATACGTCGCAACGTCGTATAATCGCGAGCCAATCGCTATCTTTGACGATGTTTTCCGATGGATCAGTCGTGATTTCTATCCAGATGTTGTGCAGCGACCAGTCAATGCAATTGAATTGCCGCCACCATGTCTGCGCTCTCGCACGGTCTCGGCAGGCAGGGATGCAGAGGAAGGTTGCACACTCCGTGTACACCTTACGCAATTACCGTAATCCTTCTGCGTTGACCGATGAAGGATACTGGGGTTTGTGGGTGAGAGTGAGGCCATTGTTATACATGAAGTTTGCGACCGCGACAGGTGCGGTCCAGCTGTTACAGAGCGTGTCAAGGACCAGACCCACACAGTAGAAAAATGCTGTAAGCAGGAAACAGTTTTGCAGCACCTGTCGCGGTCGCTGGCTCGAAAGGGATGTCATGCCCTGAAATAGCCAAAACCGATGCGGTAATCGGTCGCTGTCGCGGCTGTCCGTCGCTGTGCAGTGCACTGCGACGGGTGTCAGCTTTGTTTGAGCCAGCCAAATCCGGCTTATCCTGCCGGGTGTTTTTTGGCCGTGAGCGACGGCGATGGCTGGCCCTCAGCGACAGCGACGTAGCAGTGCTCTGCGTGCGACATGCCTGTCGTGGGGGTATAACAATGGCCTGAAGGATTTGTTGCTCCTTCTGGGGGCGTTTTTCTCGTTTTCACCGTCATTTCAGTTCTACCCTAGGGCCGACAACCGGTTAGCCATTAATCTCAAAATCGAAGATTATCGTAGACACTGCCTTAAAAACCACCCATCGATGCCGTCGACGGATCATTGCGCCAAGCGGCATTTAAGTTCGACCAATAGCAGTCGAGGAGGGTGGAGCGCTGGAGTCGATTCTCGCGCAGCAGGTTAACACTTAACGGACCGCGTGTCCACACTGCGCACCCACGTCATGAGACACTCAATATTTCTTGAACTTTTGAAAAGTGGGATCTTTCTTGAATAAGAATAGGTTCCTTATGTTGTAACCTATTTACAGTCACAATGGTCAAGCGTTTTGAGCCTTCCTAGTTACTTTACCAGTATCTCCGGAAATGACACTTTTTCAATTTTACAAGCTTCTTGCCGGCGGAAATAAGTTGTCCCAAACTTTGCTGGGGTGTTATCAACGATGTTAATAAAGAACCTGAGGTGCACTAGTGGATTTTCAAAATATCAGTGTCAGCTAAATGAGACAACTCCTAATAGATCAATTTTTCAAATTTTGCTGCCTTGACCCCGAGGGTTATTCGAGTTGTCGCAAACGCATCTGGTGTTCACTTTTCAGTTTGCAATAAAATTTTCTGTTGACTATTGGTAAATGGGTATCTTAACCATCAGTCAACTTTGTTTCCAGATCTAATTAAGTCCCGAAGTGGAGCGTAACTGGTGGGAAGCTTGGGGGACCTGACAGCCTATGATAGTTCAGAGCTCAAGATTTTGCTGGAACTTCGCTGCGGAGGTATTGAATAAGATAGAGGTTTATTCCACGACTTTTTAACAAAATATTTTGTGTCTGCTACTTCGTTGTCCATGAGTATACGTTTGAGGTTTTGATGCGTCTCCCGCCAGGTGGTCATTGGGGGGTCGCTGATCCACGAATTTCATTCCCATTTTGGATTTCTGATGTAATTTTCGTCAGTTGACATGGACAACTTTGCGGGTCAAAGTTTTCTGAAACCAAAAAAGTTCTTCCATGAAACTTATTAGGGCATCACATACCTGCAAAGTCCATCCATGTTTTGAAAATTTCCAACTTATTCAGGTTTGCCTCTGACGGTGCAGTTTTAACCATTTATATCAAGCTACAGAAATGTTAGAGGTCGAGGAAAAAAAAGTTTTGATTTGTGACCAGCACGCCTGAAAGTTTGCGAAAAGTTGTGTTTCATGGCACCTTGTTTGTGCGAAGGTGAAATGCCTTTCACATTCAAAATACACCAGGTGCTTGAGGTGAAATGAATGACCAATTGGTAGCACAATGGTTTTCTCTCCAATTCTTTGTGGAGCGATATACTCTAACCGGTGAAGTGGAAGTGCGATAAATGGATGGTTGTGTACCATGTAAGAAAGCCTGCTCCAATCGAAGTGGTTCCCAACGGACCGTGTGTCCTATGTCACCTACGAAAACGATTAGCCAAGTGGGGCGCACCTGTCGGCTGTGGGGAATCAGCCATGGAGCAGGCAACAGACACGCTCAAAAAAAGTTGTTGAGATAACTACGTTTCTGAAGTCGCATGGCTCCTAGTAGACTGCTCACGCCGTTGGAAGCGTCAAAAACGAGTCAAAACTACTTCAATTTCAGCAATACGAATCGAAAGGTACCTGCAGCCGCCCCTGAGCTACTGCAACCCCGCCCTTAAATACAAACTCGTCCAGATTTATAGTACTAATACGGTCCCTTTGGTTGGTTTTTGATTAAGCACCAACGAGGTTAACGTTCCAGTACAGGCTGTAAAAGTATATCGGCTTCTCTATCTCAACCGTTTTTTGCTAATATTCGCGCTGTTTCAACCGCGCGCCGTAAAACTCGTCCACTTTCACCTGATAACAAAATAACCATTATTCCTCTATTTGCGCAGAGTTTTCGTCCGTTTTTTCGTCAGTTCCCAATACATTCTTTCCAGACACGATTTCTCTTTAACGTCTAATATCGCACCCTAAGGTTAGCAGGACGCGTGCCCAGCCCAGGCAGGGCTGGGCACGCATCCTAGTTAAGAGAATGGTGCATATAAGACGTTAAAGACAAGGCAAGTGTGCCTAAATGAACACAAAAAACGAAGTGCATGTTCTGTTAAAATTCATTAAAAATAATACGCACCATTCTTCTGATTTGTCATATCTTCTTCCCCGCTTTTTGAGTCGAACACTAAAGAATTCAAATTATTGATAGAGATGCAGGTTGTGTTCACCAATAGTTCATGAGATTTGCTGTCGAAGTTTGTTTTAATGAAGTCTCTACTCTGTTATCTTGTGGCAAGTAAGGATTGATGTGGTGTCATGTTTCTTTGGTGCAACGTTCATTGATTACGCTGGCAGCTGCCGATTCAAGGCAAAGATGCAAAGACAGTGCCCAAGAAAGCTATCGTTCCAAGTTCAAAAAAGATTAACGGAGCTGATGTTTAGCCTAGGTCATCGCTCACTTTTGAGCCGGTCTAAGCCAAGGCTTATCAGGCTTATCATATCAAAATCCCCTTATCACTGTTATATTTTGTCATGGCCGACCGCTCCGCTGCTTACTACACCCGGACTCATCCAAATCAGGCTAAGATTTATTTTCGACAGTTCAAAAGTACAGATACGGCACGATCAACATCACAACTTCATTCAATAGATTTTTATTCGCGAAGATAAGCGACTTATGAAGAGAGCCAACTGTAAAAATTGAAGGGAGCTGCAAGTTACTATGAAAGAAAAGCGAATGGCCGTTTCGTCCTCATTCGAGAAGTACCCTGTATATAAAAACCCGAGTCTTATCCACCTTGAATGCCGCAATCTCTCATAGACTAGGCTAGCCGTGCGATATGGTGTTTGTCCGTAGCTACACAACGCGCACTGGAGTGGAAGCGCACGCAATATTAATTAAAGAAAAGTATTTTATTACAGAGACAGGGCAGAAAATGATTGAAACTGGAGTATTATTAAACAGAAGGGGGGGCAGAAACAGGATTCTTTCCAATGTATCCGATATAGAAATTTAATGTAAAGAAAACTGGTTGGAGCGGAGTGAATTTTTCTGGGACTTGATAAGGTTCATTCAAATGAACCTAGTTGATTAAAAACACCCATGGTTTCATGAGAACTAAGGGCATTGCGAGAGGAGAAATCTGGCAAACATTTGTGGCAACAGGTTTGATATTCAATGTGAATTAAGGACCTCAAAAAACAATGCGGTTTTGTCCAGGTTTTTGTCCCGGTTTCGGGGGTAAAACCGGGACGAATTTGGAATTAGCAAATCACGGTAAAAACCGGTTTCCATTGATGCTGGAAATGTTTTGCCAGATTCTCCTCTTTCTTTATGTTCTGCTCTCAGTTTAATTACTAGTTTTGATCAACTAGGTTCGTTTGAATGAACGCATATCGACAACTTAAACCTTACACCCTGCTCCAACTTTGTTTGTTTACATTAAATTGCTAAAATGGGTACATCAGAATAGACAATTTTTATCATCTTCCATTTCCTTCAGTTTCAATCCTTTTCTCCTCCCGTTCATAATAAAATACATTTTTATTAATATTGTGTGCGTCACTCCCGTGTGCAGCTGCGTACAACCGTATCGCACGGCAGCCTTTAAGGGATTATTCTGAAGAGGGTAAAACCGGGTTTTCTACTCTAGACAGATACTAACGGTTCACATAGTTCTTATTGCCTTATCTACAACAATCTACAATTGCGAATCCGTCCCTTAGGTTTAAGAAAGGCTTCGACAGGAAACATTGATTATCGCAATAGTAGTAGTTCTGTTGTTGGTAATTGTTAAACTGTTTTGTATTGAAAAATGTTTTATCTTTTGTCATAACTTACCGTCTTACTAACAGAATTTTCCTCATGGGGTTGTTTTGAGTTCCAAATTACACTACCCTTTTTGTTGACATTTTCGGAATTTTTCTCTATTCAGTGCTTTTTATATTCTTGTTTATCAAAATGAAGAAGTCAAGATCCACTTGGCTGTTGTGTAGCTATTCGGCAAACAGCCGATTTCGAATTCCATACAGGAGTGCTTAAAAATTACCGAGCTAAGGAGTGCATATTCAGAATGGCCATGCCGGGACGTGTGCGCCAGCCCTGAGCGAATACGAATTATGAGTGAGAATGGAACGAGAGAAGAATGCTATGGTTCCATTCTCTGGCTACAATGAGCAGCACGTACCGCATTGTAATTGCGTATTCTCTAATTCGAGGCGAAATTTACTTCCGTTAAGCCCAAGCGGCTGCGCGCGTATGCCATCTCCTCCCCTTCCGACACTTTCTAGCTGTCTCCTCCTCGCTGCTCCCAAGCGCGCAGAAGGAACAAGATGAAATCTGGCTTCAAAATAGAGAGAATATAAGGCGAACGCAGGTTCAGTGTCGGTTCTGTGCTGTATAGGATGGCCGACTCGATGGAAACGCCACAGTATCGAGCAATCACACAATCACACCCGCCGTCGACAACACCCTTCTCGTTTAGAAACTCATATCCCGAGCCCCTGCTTCGTGATGAGGTGAGTGCTTCGATTGTGTGATGGATGACCTTGTACTTCTACCTACCGCTAATCGCTACATTTCCAAAGTCTACAGCTTCTGCTATCGTATCTTCCAGGAGCAGTGGATCTGTCAATTTTTTCGTTCACTCACTTCCCAAATACATTTTAATGCCCGAAGAACGCGCATTCAGATAGAATAACCACTCGTAATGAATTTAAATCACGGCTTACGTGCTGCGAGAATTTCATCGCAGGAGCAAGAGCTGGAAGCGAGCGAATGTCACCGGGATCTCTTCCCTTCGACTGGGAACAGGCATCCTACACCACAAGAATAATGTTCTACCACAGCTGGGGAAAATGTGTATACCAAGTCTTTGGCACCTGCTCGTTGGTACCTCTGCATCTACTGGACTCAGCAGGCGTTTGCCCTATGTATACAGAGGACGTACGCACCCTTCTCCAAAACGTCATCAGGATGGGGGCGGTGAAGGGGCAAGATGCATAAAAGTTTAGAAAGGCACATTCAGAAATGGTCAATGTATAGAAATCCTTCTTGTTTGAACATGTATTTCACATCAACGGTGGTGGAGGTCATTCTCTTTCCGAAAACTACGGATTCACACAGAGCTATTGTTATTAGCCCCCTTAGAGCCCACTGACCTCCAGGATTTGGGGCGTCTTGCCCAGTAAGTCGCCCAAACAACTATAGTACAATACCACCTAGTTTTTGGCAAAAGGCGAAAAAAAGCGCGGAAATTCGCTTTTTCGTCTTTATTTATAACTCGCTTCAAAGTGAACGATTTTCAAATTTGAAGACAGTTTTGGAATCAGCATTGATCCCTCTTTCTTTTTGATCGATAAGTGGCTTACTCTGGAAACAATGCATATAGGGTTGACTGCAATCAATCGAGTGGGTGAGTATGAGCTGCTGAAATGTGTGACTAGGTCTACTCTAGTTTATTCAGATATTCGGTTCAGTTTTTCTTTTCATTTTACAATTTGTATTTTTTATCTTTTCAATTCTTTAAAAATTTAATCTCACTCTTCCTAAATTATTATTTATTAGCTATTCATTCAGTTATTTGCTTGAAACTTTTTGGTTCTGAAATATTTTGGTTTTTCTATTTGTATTTAATACTTATTTCAATTCGCTTTATTGGATTTTTTATACGAATTTTCACTGTAATCTGAATACTTTATAATTCAAGTTTGATTACTATAACTATCGCTTTATCTTGAAAAATGGTTTCAATAACAACGATAAAATATTATTCGGATATGAATCGTTTCCAACTTTGACTTCAAGACGAACAATTCATAACACTGAAAACTTTTAGAGTGCTTCGATGTAGAAGCAAATTCAAGTTTCAGTTGTTTGTGTCCAATATTGAAATTTTCTTGGAGTAATTATTTTCAAAATCCGGAATTACTTCATTCGTCGCCCTGATTTCTAGAATTTTTTCAAGTTTGTGAAAACAGTTATTTTTTTGAAGTAGTTATGACATTTTTTCACCCCTTCCATGGAAGATTGAAATTCTTCAGAATCTATGAAACTTCAACCTGAAAAACATTACCAATCGAATCTTGTCGTATTGTGAATTTCAGAAACTGTCTCCATACCTGGGAAACAGTCAAGATTTACTTTTTGATCCTGCCTGGTTTTGGATGAACTCCGCGCTGGCAGTGAATTACATGGTCCCCTTAGCTGCCTGCGCCTCCACTTCCACTTCCTGCACTCTATCTACCTGTTCCTCTCGACGGTCTAACGCACTCCTCGCTCGAAGACAGTCCCGGAAAGGGATTGAATTTGAGCAGCGAAGATGGGCTAGGAAAGACAGCGGTGGAAGGTGCGGTCCTCTGGAAAACCAATGTTCCGGAAAGCATAATGGGTGGCTTCTGCAATGTTGATGTATGGGGACGAGATAAAAAGCAGTTAACTGTATGAGGGGCTGTTTTTCGGACAGCTTCGGAGGGTTCAGAAAAGAAAGCATTTATCCGTGTGGGTGCAATGCTCACGCGGGTGATTTTTATGAAATTGAGAAAATGAAAATTCCATATTCCGATCCTTCTCCTTGTATTCAATAATTTCTGACCGCAATTGTTGAAGAGCAGTTAGTTGGTTGAGTCACACCTTTGCTTGGTGGAGTCAATCAGTGCGGTGACGATAAATGCGCCGCGGCCCAACGCCGCGTCGGTTTCTGGATGGTCTGCGACTAAGGATTCGCTCACCGATAGCACAGTTCGAGAACGGGACTGGAATTCCAGGAAAGGACAACCCATAGAGCTAGTTCCTGTTCCGATTTTCTCTAAATGCACGTATGATGTTGGCCACCCACACAGTTAAGCTTTTATTTTCTGCACCCTCCGAAGCTGTCCGAAAAACAGCCCTTCCATACCGTTAACTGCTTTTTATCTCGTCCCCGTACACCAACATTGCAGAAGCCACCCATTATGCCTTCGGAACATTGGTTTTCCAAGGACCACACCTTCCACCGCTGTCTCTTCCTAGCCACATCTTCGCTGCTCAAATTCAATCCCTTTCCGGGGACTGTCTTCGAGCGAGGAGTGCGTTAGTACCGTCGAGAGGAACAGGTAGATAGAGTGGAAGTAGTGGAGGCGCAGGCAGCTAAGGGGACCATTGCCAGCGCGGAGTTCATCCAAAACCAGGCAGGATCAAAAGTAAATCTTGACTGTTTCCCAGGTATGGAGACAGTTTCGAAATTCACAATACGACAAGATTCGATTGGTAATGTTTTTCAGGTTGAAGTTTCATAGATTCTGAAGAATTTCAACTTCATGGAAGGTGAAAAATGTCATAACTACTTCAAAAAATAACTGTTTTCACAAACTTGAAAAAATTCTAGAAATCAGGGCGACGAATGGTAATTTCGGATTTTGAAAATAATTACTCCAAGAAAATTTCAATATTGACACAAACAACTGAAACTTGAATTTGCTCCTACATCGAGAAAGACTCTAAAAAGTTTTTCAGTGTTATGAATTGTTCGTCTGAAGTCAAAGTTGAAACGATTCATATCCGAATAATATTTTATCGTTGGTTATTAGAAACCATTTTTCGGATAAAAGCGATAGTTATAGTAATCAAACTGAATTATAAAAGTATTCAGATTACAGTGAAAATTCGTATAAAAAATCCAATAAAGCGAATTGAAATAAGTATTAAATACAAATAGAAAAACCAAAATATTTCAGAACCAAAAAAATTCAAGCAAATAACTGAATGAATAGCTAATAAATAATATCTAGAAGGAAGAGTGAGATTAAATTTTTAAAGAATCGAAAAGATAAAAAAATACAAAATTGTAAAATAGAAAAAGAAAAACTGAACCGAATATTCGAATAAACTAGAGTAGACTCCAGTCACACATTTCAGCAGCTCATACTCACCCACTCGATTGATTGTGTCAACCCTATATGCATTGTTTCAGAGTAAAGCCACGTATCGATCAAAAAGAAAGAGGGGATCAATGCTGATTCCAAAACTGTATCTTCAAATTTGAAAATCGTTCACTTTGAAGCGAGTTATGAGTCAAAAGACGAAAAAAGCCGAATTTCCGCGCTTTTTTTCGCCTTTTTGCCAAAAACTTAGGGTGGGTATTGTACGAACTGTCTCTCTAGCTCCGACGTCGGGTAGTAGCCTTGTCGTTTAGGGAACTGTCTGCAAGTTGTTAGCTCAACAACAACTAAAAGTTGTGTGTTAAGGTATGTCTGCAGTGTTTCACTTGGATGTCTCCCTCCACTAAAGTCTATGTTTTCATCATTGAAACTAAAGAGAAATCCATCTTCTTGAGAGGCTTTTGACCCCGCTTTCAATCCACTCTCAAAAACTAGTAGATGTTTTCTCTGTCATTACTGGGTGGCTTTCTACTACATTGACAAGAATTTTGTCGAGCAGTCACCTTAAATTCATCTCGTTAGCGTCGTTCTGAAATGGAGGGATGAAAAACAGCTTTCAGTTTACGCCAGCAAGTCCGGAGTTATCCTTCGACAACAATACTCGGACCTCGGCTCCGACTACACAAGATCCTGCACATCCATCTTCCAGCAGAACCAGTAGGTCCGCAATGCCATTTTGACTAGCCAGCGATTAATTTTTTGAAGAATAGCGCGCAACAGAGTGCGTGATAGGGGCTCTCTGCACCGAGGGAGGAGTTGTCATGTTTTTGCAGTTCGAAAACACCACACCACTCAATGCAAGCGAAGTGGTCCCGAGTGGAATCAGAGCCGCAAATTACCAGACAATCCCCTCTCTGAAAGTGTAGAAAGCCCCTATCCCCAATTATAGGCCAACAAGCTGATGAGGAGATGTACCCGTTTCGAGCAAAAAGTGAAGCATTTACCACTAGAACAGCGCAAGGTAGGACGTTTTTTATCTTACAACTTATCACTCGAAACATCTTCACAATGATCCCCTAATAGGTTCGGCTTTTTTACATCCGATAATTGTGAAGTGATTTCAACCATGGGAAGAAAAAACGTAGAACCGCAACTGTGGACCCCTTTGATTTTTGAAGTGGAAAAGTGAGCGTAGAGTCCGAGAGAGTAGAGTTTTCTCGAAGACGATGTCCACGCGTTAAGCAATGAATCATTCCCACTGGAACTCTAGAAAAAGAGAGGTGGTACGCATCAACCAGCGGCCAGAGTTAGGGCCCGATTAGAGTCTTACCTCGCAAGGTCGCGATAGGAGGGCATTGAAGGCGCATCGACCGCGTGGCGGCGCTCTCGGATCGAATGGACTCCGATGAAGTAGAATCTGGCGGGTTGTAGGCGCCAGTACGCATACAATACCCGCACTAATTTTCGATCAAAAACGCGCAAAGTCGCTTGAAGTCGCGACTTTTGCGACTTTTCGTCATAACACACGGTTCAAAGAAACCTGATCCCGGGAGCTAGGGGCATATTTGGAATCAGCATCGAGAGCTCCTCATTTTAAGCACAAACATCTCTTAACAGGATCCCGTTTGAAGCGAGAATGGACTTGGCACATGTGAAAGGGATGAAAAAGTGACGTTTCCGGATTGGGCTGACGCAGCGCTTATTTGAAAGAGGATCATAAAGTAAAGTTGCAGGCCAAGTCCCAGGTCGATTGGTCTCGTTTGAGCTGAGAACGGGACGTCGGTGGTGTTTTCGTTCACTCAATTTTTCTGTCAAAACCTACATGCCTTGTTGGTAGGTCGACAGATGTGCGTACTCAAAATGAAGAGCTCTTGATGCTGATTCCAAAGATGCCCCTAGATCCCCGAACGGGTTACTTTGGGCCGAGTTATGACGAAAAGTCGCGAATTCGCGACTTTTTTGAGTAAATTAGTGCGGGTATTGTAGGATTAGAAGATGTCCCTTTTTGCAGTTCAAATTCCCTCCGGACCACTTAGCTTGAATGGAATATCCTGCTGCTACAGACTGCAAAAATATTGACAACTCCTCCTTCGATATGTACTGCACTTTTACACCCTGAATCTAATGCGTATCCATGCAGCGTTCCTAGCGGTGAAGGGCGAGAGGAGCGGTGACAGTAAACGATACGGAACCAGTGTTTGCACCGTAGATTCACTTTCAGTTCATGCTTAGCCATAGTAAAAAAGTAAACATTTGAAACACCGATATTGGTCCCATCGTGCATAAAAATTCAGAAGTCAAATTCAACGCCAGCGGATAGGAATGCTTACCCCCTGCATATGTTTTCCTTATCAGCCCAGTGAGTGAACCTGGGACGGTAGTAATCCATGCGAAACTACGAGTTCAATGTCGCGAGCTCGCCTTCGAAACTCACGCAGGATCGGCACATTTGGAAAAACTGGGAGGCTGCTGGCACCATCATGCGAGGTCCCGGATTTCTCGGCAAAACTTCGTCGCTCCACTGGGGTCCGGAACCGCTGGTTGACGCATCAGCAACGTTCGTGACTGGCACTGCACCATGACAACACTGAAACGTTCTCTACGTTTTTCCCACCATACATAAGTTCCGTGCCATAGTACACAACAAAGACAACGACCAACATATAGGATTTTAGACTGAGGCTCGAGTTTTCCAAATTCAACTACTGAACCTCAACACGCTAGAGGGGAACAGCATTATCGGGAACACTCCAAAAGCGATAAACTATCGCACATTCATTTTCTAAACTACAGCAGGGAAGGACTTTCTTCGGAAAGTGGTTGGTTCAATTTTCAGAGTTCCTACTTTTTCAATTCTTTATATACAGTTACAATTGCAGAAAGCGTTTATTAACAATTGAATCGAAAGAAGTTTTTTCGTCCTTCCGGAGAATCCTGAAAAATCGCATAAACCATGGTTCTCACTCTTTTCCGCCAAGAATGTGTTTAAAGGATTGTCATCTTTTTCGTAAGAAATTCGAAGTATTTTTGGCTTCCCATTTCTAGCGCTTGCAAAATTTTGCGAAACGAAATTTCACTGTTCGAAGCTCGTAGGCTAGAATTTTCTTGCAAATCAAGCCGGAATGTTTTACCTGTTGCGTAAAAAATCGCACTTAATGGGCGCGGTAGTTTGGATTTCGTTTGTTGAACACTGAATCCAAGCGAAATTTTCCGTTTTATTCAGTCGATGAGGTGATCGGTGATCAGCCGTGTCAGTGTGATTACTTGAGGATGTCATGAAGGTAAAAAGCTGTCATCTCCCCGTAAGCCCTCGTTGCTATACTCCGTTTCAGCCGAATCGCTTCACTGAGCAGAAACTCAGAGAACTTGTATGCTTCTCTCCACGTTATTTGTCTTACTGGGCAGACTTAGCGGCGCACCGCATTTAGAGTAGAGAAAGAATGAAAAATGTTTTTCTAGCAAAACTCGGTTGGGAGAGCAAACATTTAGCCCAACAATTCGTTCCTGTTTTAGCAAAACCCTATCTAGCACTCGGAATGGACCCGCGGCCACATGCATCACAAAACCATAAGTTCAACGTACTACTCAGATACACATTGGTGAGGTGAGGATGTTTCCCGAGAACGACAAGCGGAGCTTCCCTCGAAACAACAATCCGGGAAACTTTTCCCGAATCGAGAGAGGGACCTACGGCCAGCAGGTCTTCCCTTTGTTCTCCCGATCGCCGGTCTTCCCCATGCTCTCGTTCATTGACTGATCAAAAATCAGCCTCCCCCAAACTCGTTGTTTTCAAAAGGTTCCTGTTCTTGTAAGAACTGAAATAGGGCCTTAAATATTCACCTCTCACGACAGATTTCAGAGAAGCTAATTATTCTGCCCTGAAATCCGGACATAGATACTGCTTGCTACTATGCTTGGAGTGGCAAATCTGCTCCCCCAACTTGCGATGTGCGCAACCACCTCGAGACTGGCCAGTTTGCGTCACCGTATAAGCTGCGGCTTTGTTTTCTCGTTCAACATGCTCCGGAGGAGGCCATAAGGAACAACCGTCAAGGCGAACTTCCCTTGTTCTCCCCTCGAGTCGACTGTTTCGAACGTCATTCATTGTGTATAATTTGAGGGGACAGAGACGAGACGTCCGCGTCCGGGGGACGCCTCGCCCTCTCCGCTCGGCCGAGTGATAGCGACCAAATCAGGTCTATTGTCCTCGGGAATTTGCCGCAAATACCTGAGTAGGTTTTAAGCCAAATCGCTTGTTTCCATGTTTGTTTCTGTACTAACATAAGGCGGCTTTAACCCCAGTGAAATAAAAAATGCGTCAAATCTCGGCGAGTGATCCTAAACTTCATGCGGAGCTTTCAGGAAGATAGAGGCCACCTTCTGATCGCTCATAAGTCTGTTTTTCCGCAATACAAATACCAGTGTGCATGGGAGATCTGCCGAACTCCAAATACTTGAATGGAGTCAAACTCAATGGATAATGTGCATCAATTGTCGCCATGACTTCCCAAGTAGGTCCCGGAAACAAATGCTCAAAGGCAAACAAATAAAAGAATAACACGTTCCAAGTGAGCTAACTTGTTATAGCCCGAAATTTCACAATAACACGCACATGCAAACACAAATATATTTACACCAATTTATCAGTTTATGAATATTAGTCACACTTATCATTCATGAACACTAATGTTTAGTGCAATATAATGGATGCAGAACTAATGTCGTATAAGTGGCAGAAAGCAGGTTTTCTCTCCGTGAGCCTGTGCTGTTGGTCATACGCGACAGTGTTAGAAATACGCATTTTGCCTGTAAGCAATATTCTTTACCGCTGTTCTTAAATTCGATTCCTTCCAACGCCACACCAAAACTTTAAAAATGCTTCGATTCTGGACATGATTTTTATGTACTCAGACAGTAGGTGCGGGCGGATCGCTGGCATTTGGCGGACGGATCGACGTCCCCCCGCCATCCGCCCGGCAGTAGCCAGCGATCCGCCCGGCAATAGCCAGCTTGATCCGCCCGGCGGTAGCCATCGATCCACCGCCCGGTAGTAGCCAGCGATCCGCCCGCCATTAGCCGCCAGCGATCCACCCTCGATGCCATATTTTGGTTTCCGTGGGTTCCCACCACGGTCTCCGTGTGAGGGACGACCACCCCCTAGCCGGTAGGGACCATCCCTCAGCTGCCAAAAATTATTCTTCGGCTTCTGGAGTGATCCTTCAAGGCGACTTGAAGTCACCTTCCAGGATCGGCCTCGAAATGCCGAGTGACCATTCAGTTCGATGAAGCGCCTTTATACCCCTTCGGTTTGTTACTCTGAGCATGATACTGATAACAGGAAAGAATTCGTCAATGATTGACAAGTTTCACCGAAAGTGAAATTTTGAAGACGGGCGGATCGCTGGCTATTAAAGCAGTGGCGGGCGGACCGCTGGTTAATCGAAGCCTACTGGCGGCGGATCGCTGGCGGAGATTTTGCGGGCGGATCGCTTCATCTCATAGCTCAGCGGGCGGATCGCTGGCTATCAAAGCTCTTGCGGGCGGATCGCTGGCAGGTTGCGGGCGGATCGCCGCTTTAGAGCTTGTCGGCGATCCGCCCGCTAGCGTGATCAGGATTTCCCAGGTGCCGCTATCCGCCATCCAAAACTGCAGCGATCCGCCCGCAAGGGCTTTGATAGCCAGGGCGACCTGCCCGCCGAAGGCAACGATGAGCAGCGATCCGCCCGCAACTGGCAATGGCGTAGCGCCCGGAGAGCGCCTTGATTGCCAGCGGTCGTTGTCTGAGTATCTTATGTAAGGGCGGGTGATGATATCTACAGTTGGCACGGATCACACTCGGTCTTTTTTGATTGCTGCGAATTGCATTGGCGCAAACTATACCATCATGAGGAAACTAATACGGTCAGTAAAATATGCGCAATCAATGCCGATTATGTATATGGGGCGCTATTCTGACTTTTCGGACTCGAGAGATCAAATAATGTCCTCCAAACATCGTACAGTTTTTTGCGGTGTTGGAGCACGAACATATAGTCAAGCTCCCTAGGGATAGATGATACATTGAGCATGAGAAATTTGGGTGCGAGATGCCTCTACCTACGCATGGAAGACAGGCTGGCATTTGCAAAAAAACTGCCTCGATTTTTGTTGCTATCGTGGCGGTAAACAAGCGAAGAAGTGGAATCAAGAGGAAAAGGTTTACGAAATCACCGAATCTCCGAAAAAAGCTACATTTTTGGAAAATAAAGCTCAAAAGGCGTTCAGATTCCTGCCACTCCCATTTCGTATCATCATTTCATAGGGTTCCAATCTCAGGCCCCCAATCTTCGTATTGAATGATCTCAGCCAAGCTCACAGATATTTGCTTCTGAACACAAGAGGTCGGATGTGTAATTTTCAGTCTCATGAAACTCCTTCAGAAGTCTTCGCCTAGACCAACTATCATGGATCGCGTCCCACTAATTTTATTCCGTTTCCGGGCTCCAAAACTCGGAAACGGAACAGGAACAGCCCAAACACCGGAACATACGGAAACGGAACAGTTCCGCACAGCCATGGTGTTCAGTAAAAAAGTTTTCCAGTTTTGGCTCAAACCCTTTACCGTGACTTATTATTATTGGGGTCCTAATTACGGATCTAGAGTCCGTTTCTCGTTAATCTGAGGCTTAGAACAGGTTACGGTAGGTATGCCATTTAGCATGCGTGTAACCCACCTTGGTGTTCCTGAAATTACATAAAATGAACCTCAAGTTCGAGTTTAGCACACCAACTAACCCGCCGAGGAGAAGCTTTTCAGCTAGATCGTAATCTACCTTAAACCAATAAATGGACCACATTGGTATTAAGCACCGCAAACAACTCTATAGAGAGAAGAGAAAGTTTATAGGCAAATCTGTCGTGGTGTTTTCGAAATAATCGAGAGTCATATTTTGTCCTGGGGGCTTTCAACCAAACCTGTCGACATTTTTCGAAACTGCAAAATGAACCCTGGATTAGAGTTCAGAACCCCAAATAACCCCCTACGAAAGTTTTGGGCCAATAACCAAAGGGATGGCGCTGCACTTGCACCCACGTCCCCCCCCACCTCGTGGAGTTGGGATCAAGCGCAATTGTGTAGTTTCCCGACGGGAACATAGAAAAATTTACCTCCGAAACTGGAGGGGTGGATTCCACAATTTTGAAAAATTCTTGGTGACCAAGGAGAAGCGACCGTACGGTCCTTATCGGAGCGAATTTCTGCTCCTGCAGCTGCGGACAGCCGTTGTTGCAGCACGCAGCACGACGATGATAATCGTACTGGGGCCACCATTCCTCGCACGATTACTCCTTTCCCAGCACGATTGTCATCACGCTGCGTGCTGTAGCAGCGGTTCTGCACGCAATTGCGGAGAGGAATTCTTTTTCAAACAGAAATTAGTGAGAAGATGAGAAAGCAGTCTCCGTTGATTCCAACTCAATGGTCATCCACTTGACTTTGCATGAGGTGGTAGGAGAGACTATTTGTACTAAATTATTCGATCTTCTTCTCAGCCAGTTTGATCGAAATTGAGGGTAAATGAAAATTTCACTCAGACCATCACCCCCATCTCAACAAACTTCCAACAGATGGCGCTCCCTCAACATTCTCAAGATCCCATTTCAAGTGCTGAATCGCACCACCCGTCGAACTCTGTACTTAAAAATATGTGCAGTATCACCAAATTTCCCTCTCTCCACCGCAAAAAAACATACCCTCACCTTTTTTTTTTGAAGAAACACGAATTACCAATTCATTTACAATCCAAATACCAGATCCATAACATCTTGGACTCGAGCCGTGACACACACTCGTCGCAATGTCGTCGCCAGGAAAGATGAACCTAAAGAGATAGTGTTTAGTTAGAAAGTAATTGTGGAAGCATCAAGACATTTCTGGAAAAAGAACATTAATGAAGCGGAACGAATCGCCGGATCACCGTTTTGACAAAGACATAGGCTACGCAGCGCGCACACATTGTCACGCAGAGACACAGGCCACACCGACCCAACGGATAATAATGCATTGGCTGTGCAAAACGCCTCCGAACATGAAATGCCCGCTAACGCGGTCGGCGCGCATGTCCAGTGGCCGTCGCGTCCTAGGAGTTTCCCCTAAGACAGGAGTTCCACCCGGAAAAAATCCAGCTGTGTTTTAAATTGTTCCAAGACTTTTTGATCGTCGTTATTGGAATTGCTTAACACAAACGCTGGCATTCCGTTTATCGAATTTTCGTGGACTTACGTACGCCATGTTGATTGTGGGTACATATTAGCTTCAACGAAGTCCAAAATTTATTTCAAAAATTTCTCTGTGGGGAGTGATTTGAGACGCCGAACACAAATCTAGTCTCTTTACCTGCATTGGGCGTTTCTTTCTGTTGTTTGTCTTTGACACGGTTCTCCTCCCGTGTAATAAATCAAATCATACCAAATTTGAGGATCCACTTTGTCTAATTTTTCGAAACATTAGGGTACTGGTCCAGTCAAAAGGCATTATGGATACCGTGACCTATCGCAATCCTCAGAATAGCGACAAAGGAAAACAGATTCGTGCTTAGCGCCGTGTAAATAGATCCCAGTTTAAATCGAAACAGGAAAAAATCCTGAACACCCTCAAAATTCCTACCTTATCATATCGAGAAGCAACGCTAGTTCC
Organism: Aplectana chamaeleonis; assembly: GCA_029168955.1. Taxonomy (NCBI): domain Eukaryota; kingdom Metazoa; phylum Nematoda; class Chromadorea; order Rhabditida; family Cosmocercidae; genus Aplectana; species Aplectana chamaeleonis. The sequence continues at coordinate 18,677 of JAPDOI010001723.1, forward strand.
ATATTTGAAAATAACGAGATAGGGTCTTTGGTACTCTCCCTTTGGGTCAGTTCAGAGAGGCAGGTCTCGAGGATTTTACTCTCTTCTGAAATGTAGCATAATAATTTTTCCCTTTTCCGGGAGAGGATCGGTTTGGCTTTTAGTGGTGTTTTTCTCCTCATTTATCAGGCCATTTTTTTTTCTGTGTTTGTGTGTTTTCTTATTGCTTTGCTTTGTATTTGTGATTTTTTTTTCGCGCATTTGCCTTATGTAAATGTAATGAACACATAAACATAAACATAATGAAAACACTCTTTTCTGGAATCCCTCGGGCATTTAGGAATTTTCGATGACTTAATATTCGGATGACGGAGTATCCATACACTTTCAGCACCATAAGCACTTTTTTAGACCCTGCCTCGATTCTCTGAAGATCCGGAATTCAGTAAAACTTCCGAGACAACGAAACACCCCCGCTTTCAATGTAGGCTCTGGACCAGTACTAGGTTTGAGATGTTTTTTCTTCCTCAATTAACTTCCCAAAAATGACCGCCTCGGGCCATGTCGGGTTTTTGAAAGCAAAAAGAGTCTAAAAAAACACACCGAACGGGTTTGGTGTTCACCACAAAATGAGAGCAGACGAAAGCCCACCCCCCACAAAAACAAACAGGCTTTACCCATCCAAATGATTACCTAAATCACGCACAAGTAATCATTTGAGAGACAATTTGGAACAAAGGCTTACCTCATATTCTGGGAAAGATAGAAACAGCTGCAGCCAACTGTTTCTCCAACGGGTGAAAAATCTCCAGTAACGCCCGACGCGACAGCCACACCTCGGGACGCACGCCGACCAAGCGTACGGAAATCAGCGTACGGACGCACTTCACGGCCGTTTCCAAGGTAAAATTCAAGAGCACGGAAGGGGGCGCTATGGAATCTTCACTTAACCACAACGATCTTTCACTCCACCTCCGCAGCACGATCTAAACACTAACCCATGATTTGCCTCCCTTCCATGACCAGGAGAGGTGAAGTCAGTAGGAATCTTTAACCAAAATTTGAAAGTTTGAGGGGGAACAGACAATTTTCAGCTGAAACACAAAGCATAAGTAAAATCTTCCACAGCTTGACAGAGATTTCACCTACTGCTTTGAGTTTTGAAATTTGCACCACCGATTTTTTCAAATTGCCACAAACTTCGGAAAAAACTTCTTGAATATGTTGGGCGGAATAAGGGGTGATCGTGGATCACCGAGACCTGGGAAACCGGCTCAATTAGAATCGTATGCGCGCTGCAGCTGCAATGTATCCGCAACAGTGGATTAGAACTTTGTTTGCAAGGACAGCACACGCTGCATTACGGCCTCTTATCTTTAAACGTGTCTTAACCTCGCAGATTTTCAGATCATATAAACCTGTCGGCATGGATCGTGAAAGAGAACTTCGCGTTCACTGTTGAAGAGTTGGCACAAGCTCAGTGAACCCATAAGAGAGACCCTATGTTGTAGCATATGGCACCGAGTTTGCGCCAACCTTGGCAACAATGAACGCGGAATCTCTTCACGATCCATGCCGATAATTAGCAGTCTCCAGCATAAAGCTGCGGATTAAGCGACAATTAGGGGACACATAGGGCAACGCTACGAAGCCATGCACTCGCCCTTTCTGGAAATTCCCCTAACATCGTCGCTCGCTCTATATACGAACTTGACTTAAGGAGCACTGATAAAAAGTCTCCTATGCGCGATTTTTCTAGAAAGGCGTAATATCCGCAGAGATCTGCGAATTGTTTTGTGACACATGTGTACACACTTGTGGGCGCGTCGTGTGTTGCGAGCACTCGTATGGGTTCTGAAAATGAGAGGAGGCAGACTCTTGCTCTTCCGCCTTCGTTTGCGGCCCGGTGGAAGACTTTACGCGCGAAACTGGGGTCGACGCGACAGCATGCAGAAAGAGTCAAGTGAGATTGGCGTGCCCTGGGAACATAAGTTACTTGCTTCCTTTCATCTCTATTTTACTTAGTATTTCCGTTGCCGTGCTGACGACTCGCCAACGCGATGGTGAATATACCGCGTTCGCCAAGCGCGCGACAGTCACCAGCACAACGCGTACACACGAGTGAGAATTCGTCATGGAGAAAGATTCCATGACACTGCTTTACCTGCGTGCACTCGCTCCACGGTCTGGTGTGGGTCGCGGCAATACCTTAACCTCACCATCATGCGGACAAATTTTAACCCCCGACACGGGATGCACTACCAGGAGAATGTCACGAAATCGAATGAAAAATCTGAACCATGTTTTAAGACTTAGCGAACTGCTTAACTGCTCGTTGTAAAGCTGGGATGTCGCATCACTTTTCACTTCGCTGCGTGCAACTTTTCTGGTCACCTGGGCGCTCGCGTGCTGCTGCCCCCTAACTCGCCCTCGTTCATATAAAATCTTTCTTGCCTGCATGACATACGGTATTGGGAAATCTTGCAGAAGTGGGTGGAGATTTTGGCAGAAGCGTGAAATATTTCAAGCCGCGTTCTGGAATAGGAAGGAAGATTTTCGAGAATCGGTTGAACTTCACATTGGTGACAATTCAGCGGGACGGGGTCCCTCCCGCCGAATTTTCACCAATGTGAAGTTTAACCGATTCTCTGTTCATTTTTCAGCCGCCTGCACAGGCGGATGAACAATGTCCACTGCCTCTGCGCAGACTGACGAGATATGTTGATCCCATTCTATGATAGTAAAACAGTGAATAGAGAAAATTAAGCATGACTCATACATATCTTCCGTCTCGGAAAACAATTAACTATGTCCCCTCGCGCTTGTGCGGAGTGAGGGCAGGGTTCAGCAGAGCTTGTGACCCGCCACAACGGGTCGTAAAATTTTTGAAACATTTTTCTGGAAAAAGAATGAAAATCTGGGGCGGGGTCGCAATACAAAGTTCTGGAAAAAATAGGATGTATCAAACCACTGGGAAGGGTAAAATGAGGTAAGATTAATCAGTCGGGGATGAGATTTACACATTTTCAACAATACAAAAAGTAGATTATATACAGAGTAGTTGTTAAAAATGTGTCGTACATGCTATAGCTAAGGGAGAATATTAGCCGAAATGGAACTCACGTGAGGGTTGTCGCTGAAAAATATAAAGATAGAAAAAATGAAGCTAAAAATTCGTTCCCCGAGCTCTGGGGGTCGTAGAATTTCGGGATTTTTTTAGAAAATATGAAAAAAATCTTGGGGGTCCTAGCCGCGACAAAAATCGTTAGCACGGCCTGCTCAGCCCTGAGTGAGGTAGAGACAGGCGAAAATGTGGGGGAAAAGGAGACGCAGCATACTGGGCAGTCGTATCAGCGATAAACGGAAAATAAATTTCACCTGAAACAGAGGATATGCACGAGTTTCAACGTTCAGAAAAGTTCACCTGCAGTCATCCAGCGGCCCTTCCGATGAAGTAGACGGTAGTTTGCCAATCGCGAACATCTTCTGAAAATTAACGTAGATTACTCTGCTTGGCAAAATAAACACATCTGTATGCGTTTGACTCATTTATCAGTAGTAATAGACATCCAAAAAGTACTGCAAGGATTTACCCTAATGTTGCATCCATGAGATCAATTGAAATAGAGGTCTTAGCGATGAAGAAAATTACGGTTTTATGAGTAATCCATCTGGGGAAGTTACTGGAAGTATTACGGATTAATTTGAAAGAGATACCTCTCTAGGAGAGACCAAAAACTGCCAGCTTTAACAAAAAATGCTTTTACACTCATCCATGAAAGTGTTAGTCTGATTAGAGCAACGCATTAGCAATGAAAGGAAAGAATTCATACATTGTAATTCCAAGGTAAGAAATCTCCTTACATCAAAAAGTATTTCAAAATTCCTAATACCAACAGAAAATGCATTCGAACAACTGAGATTTCGTTTAAAAATGTCTTCAGTATTAAGGGGAAGAAGGAGGAAACATTAGAAACAGTGTAGGACAAAAGCAACAGGAACTAATGATACGGGACAAATAACAAATAAAATCGAAGACGGATCGATCGGGAGCGGCGGCTGGCTGAGAGGAAGAGCATTGCACTCGCGCCCAGTTAATGGCGCTGGCGCTAATCTGAGTTTGCGATGACCTCGCATGGCGGATTGAAAAAGTCCTCCGCACCACTTTTTCTCTTTCAAACTGGCAGTCTCGTGCCTCCGCTGCCGCTGCATTGTTTCGGGCATTTCTCTGCTCACCCCGCGAAGAGGCAGGGACTTGCTGCCAGTCCCAGCGATCGCGCCAGGAGTGCCCTGAAACCATGAGAGTCTCACCTTCGCAGAGAGCTCCAAATAAGCAAGAACAGGATGGAAAAGCCCAGGACCATTCTCGTGTCAAATTCCGGGAGGATAGACCATCGCGGATGTCGGGGAACACTATGAATACGCACGTTTAAAGCCTGGCATGTTGCCATACCGCCTCAATATGGGCCTCTTTGTGAGGTCGAAACTCACGCAGAACAACTGCATGATAGCTGGATTATTTTTGAAACTCTTAGTTCCGGAGGGATTACTACCACCCCAGGATAAGTATTCTGACAGCCCCAAAAAATTAAATTTCTGATTTCATGCTTATCTTGAAGAGAGTCACACGCTGATTACAGTGGTACCTCTGAAATCTTCCAAGACCCCCAGTGAACAGAGTTCCGGCTCTTCAAAGATGCCTAGATTCTGAGGGTGAAAAATTGGTGCACGAGTTGTCTCAGGCCTGTATTTCTCTTCATTCGCAATCGTTGCGTGAGAGAAAGCCAGGATAAGGAGAAAGTCCGGTAATGGTTGAAGAACGCGACGACTTGTTGGAATTCATCCATCCATCGAGCCGCTATCGAGTCTGAGGGTGTACGGTGCCTTTAAAGATGCTGCTGCGGCGTGGAATTCTCTCAACCATTCAGCCCGCATATCTCTGCCTGCTCCAGCCCGCGGCATTTTCCGCAGCTCACATCTGTTTTTTTTCGTCAAATGCCGCGATACTTTGGTATACCTTAAAGGCAGTGTTCACGATAGGAATCGTTTTTCTGTAAATTCGTGGCCGATGTACGCGAGCTGGCCTGGAAGTTAAGAGAGAAGTTGGGAATAAAAGGGAAGAGGCACGTGGCTACTGATCCCGGAAGCCATCGCTCATCCCACAATCTCGAGCATTCATTTGTTGCGTCGGTGGGCGTGGAAAGTGCATCTGGGGTGTGACGAGCTGTCGGGTGTCCAACTTTGGGGCCGTAGGGGACCGTTCTGAGCTCGATTTTTCCTGGTTTTCCAACGTTAGGGTTGCGTTAGGCCCCGAAGCTGCCGATCTCCACAAAAAAACAGACATGGTTTTTGTCGTGGACACTGCCTTTAAAGGCAGTGTTCCCACGATTGAAATCCCTTCTCTGTTTTCTTGCGCTGTCTTTTTTACGGTCCCAAGCCTGATTCCAATGAGGAAACCTAAACAGGCAGCCTTAGAGACTGTTTATCCATACGTGTTCCATCTCACTGTTTTACCAGTGGTGGTGCTCTACGAGTTTCAACAAGTTTCTACTTGCCAACTTCCTACGTATTTCCAGTGCGATAAAAGTTGTGGATAAACGGTCGCTGCTGCCTGTTTAGAAAACCCCTATTCAATGATGTCTCTGGAATCGTACAAAACCTTCGGGAACGGAGTTATGGTCCCTCAAAAAAATTGAGCTAGGGAAGCATAGTGGACGAGTTGTCCGAGGCTTGTAACTCCAGTCTTCTGCAGCCGATCTATGCGAGCTTGACCTGAGTGAAGAGAGAAGTTGAGAATGAAGGAAAAAGAACCTTTTGGGGTTTGCCTTGCGCTCAAAGTGGCAACTTCAGGGCTCTTCTGGGGGCTCTTCACTGGGTCGTTTTTCATGCGTTCTTTCGACGTCAACGTTACGGTGTGCCCCTCCACTAACCCATCCCTAGTAGAAACTGGAAACACATCTTTTATCGTGAACACTGCCTTTAATTAAGCATTGCAGATCTGAGGCAGTTACCGATGTTCGGTAGTATGAAAGCAGGGCAAGGGTTCCCACTTTGCTGGGGTGCCTCACTCCAGTTTTTCGAGGCAGAGCGTGGAAGGTAACCTCGAGTCGAGAATCGATATTCTCATCAGTTTCTCTTGCTCACCTATTGCTACACTGGCAGCCGCTGAATTGGTCAATACCCTACAGGAGTTTGGTTTTCGATGTTTCTCACAAAGAAACAAGCTTTTTGAGAAAGCCGACCTACATAAATTGACAGGTCCCGGAAAATCCAACATTAGAAGCTTAGCTACATAAGCTCCTCCCATCATCAAGGTTGGATCATCTTCATTATTTCAGAATGTAAGCGTTGTACTTTATGCTGGAATCCATTGAGGAAACTCTGAGGAACGCAATACTGTGCAGCCAGTCCTTCGAGTCAAAAATCTATCCCATCGCAGTTCTGAGACATGATGCTGGGAATTCGTAAGCAACCAAACTACGAATTTAAGTGGTATGTTCCGGATGTTTCCTATGAGCGAATGAACTCAAAGTTGATTTTTCAGAGGAAGATCTCGACTTTCCTGAGTCCTCTCCTTGGATCTGTCTACTTCTTCGGCTGCAGTCTTGTTATTCTTTTTCATCATCCGTTTGCTCTATGCTATACAATCGACAATCGATTTGACTTCGACTTTGGTGAGGGAATAATAACTACATATATGCTACCTAAGAAACCAATTTGTTTTAACGGTTTGTTGATACTCTTAGGATGGGATCATGCATTCAGTCGCTGGTACCATTTGCGTCGAGAACCCTGAAAGAAAGCGGTGCAGCTGCTACGCGTGACGTGGTCGACGTGTGGTCGATATTGTGAGGCCGACTACACCCCAAACCTCACTCACGAGTGCGTGCCACCCCCGTTGTCAGTAGCGCAGCAATAATGAGAAGGGCAGCCACACAGCCGTGGTGAGGTACAGTGTGTAGTCCACCTAAAAACCGACGTGTCATAATTATCGTCAAAGCGCTTTGCCGTCCTAGCGTCATTTCGATGCAAAGTATCATTGCTATCCAATGCATAAAAACCAGGTATGAGCGGAATCAAAAGATTGAATTTCGGAAATCCAAACAAAATTTAAATTTCGAAATCGAAACAAGTTTCAAAATTTGGAAATCGGAAATAGGAACAAATTTCGGATATCGGATACCGGAATCCCAAGCAAAAAAACCATGCAGAAAACGGAATTTGGAAAACAAAATTTCGCAATCCCCTAGTCGAAACAGTATGCGTGGGCGGGTCATGCTGCTGTTAGCAGCACCTGCTGCTAACAACGAAAGGTTTTATCCGATGTCAGCCTTGGGATGCAACCCTTATTGCGCTGTTGTAAAACCCCGCGAGTGCGTGAGATAAGTAGTCGTGTGCCTATTGTGGTCTCAAAATGAGGCTTCAATAACTGATCAAGAGCTTGCTCAGCATTCGTACATGTAATAGCTAGAAGGTCTCATACACGAGGGCTGGGAATCGAAAATCAACTCGAACGCCGCTTTAATGGAAAAGGCAGAAGCAGCCAAACCAGTAAAGGAGATCAACAAGTTTAAAAGTCACCAACTACAAAAGTAGCCAATCAATTACTGACGCATTGGCGGGCGTCGGTGGCCGATTAAAACGCCCGTTTCGCAAATAAAATCTGACCGATCTGGCTGATGTGCGGAGTTTTCGGCGCGGTTCATAACTGCTGGGGTTTTCGGGGTCATGTCTCATACCTAGCTGAGTTTTCGGGGCAACGTGCTGCGTGTATGCATAGTTTTTCTGTAATACTCTTCTATGTAGAACGCGAAAAAGGCAGCCAACAATGTATACGCTACATTGAAAGGCCCAGTCTCTGTGCTAATCACTCCCGCCATTCCTCGGAATACTGACGCACTCGTGAGCGCCGGTGGCAGGTAAGCGCTAAGGCCCTAGTTATACACCGGCGGGACGCTGCGGAAATAGCAAGACAACTATCACTTATATGCGCCCTAACTGTGCTCAGGCATGCCAAAAGGAACAGTGGTCGCAGAAAAACGCGCCGGAAGGCCGCACAGAGCAGTTATACACGCCGCGGCACCGTATACTGTATCCTTGCGGGACCTGCCCTATTGGAAATTTGCCAATGTCCACCAGCTGATTATTTTTCAGATTTAAAATTGTTAAAACATTACCAAAACGACATAACGAGCACTTTTATGACGAGAGGAATTGATTATTAGTGATACTCTGCAATTAAAAAGTGTCAGGAGCGAAAAAACGATAAAATAACAATAGAAATGCCAGGAAATTTTTCGTCTGCAGTATTGCGTCAAAGACGCAACATTGCAGACGAGCCCCGATTCACGCAGCAAGCGGCGGCAATGTCATCGCGAGACGTTTTCATTCCGCTGGTGTATAACTAGGGCCTAACACAAACGTAGTGAACTACGCGGTCGAACCTCACCATCTGTGTGCGGTCGCGCCGCGCGCTTACTTGGGCTAGACTGCAAGGGATAGGATAAATAATAAGAAGTCGAAGAATACCAGGAATGGCCGCGGAATGCTTTCGCGATAAGATAGCGTTCATATCGCAAGCTCTCTAGCGGAAGTGAGCACGCGCGTATATCACTGGCCAAGTGCGAAGTCTCAATTCCTCCATATAAGCGAGATATAAGCGACCACCAAAGGCCCGACCCCCTTCGCTCACCATCACGGGCCCCATCCCCAACCAGAATTCCGATCTCGATAACGGCTGGATTGATGGATGAATTCTCAACAAGTCGTCGTTCCTCAGTCTATTGCCGGAGCTGTTTCCTTATCCTGGCTCGCTCTAGCGCAACGATTGCAAATTAAGAGAAATACAGGCCTGGGACAACTCGTCCACCAATTTTTTACCCTCAAAATACAGGCATCTTCAAGAGGTCTTGGACGACTTCAGAGATACCATTGTGATCAGCGTGTGATCCACTCCAACTTATTGCGTAACTGCGATGATTCTCCATGATTGCGGTAGTGTGATTGCATGATAGAAGGTCACTGCGCATCGTTACGTGTAAAAGAGCACCCAAAGAATGAGAATTGCGACTATCGTCAAGGCTGCAATGACTAAGCCGGTGATCGTTGAAGCGGGCGCGGCGCGCCGCGCAGCGTGTCAGACTCCGCCCATCACTGTTATTCAAGTGAATTGGCCAGCTTACTGCCCGTATTCCTTTGAATCTGAAAATGAAGAAGTCGAAAAATGCTAGAAATATGTATGAGCAGAAGGCTAGCAGAATCACCTGGATGTTCGAGCAATCTGATACAGGCCGCGCCTGCGCCCGCCCGGCTTCGTCATCGCAGCGTTGACCGTACCTTTCTTGGTGTCCAGGCCTTTCGGCAAGTTTTGTGGCGATTCTATTTGTCAAAAACCATCTCATGCTAATGCTTGTGTTTCAGGTTTGAGGAAGGCGCTAAGCGCCAATAGCTCACCTGTGAGGAGGAAGTTTCATGATTTTGGAAAGTTCCACTTTTGGAGACTTTTGAATCTCTCGAAACTTTCAATAAACTTTCCAGCCTCTAGTGCACAAGCATTGTGAACAAAAATCAGTGGCTTTGTGTTCAGCGGCGATCGCACCAAAAACCATCAGTGATAGTAGGTGCCCAGTCCTACGCGAGGCGATGCGTCCTCATTCGTTGACCTCTCTGAGTCCTTGTTCAATTACCCTAACGCTTTGGTGGTTCACAAACCAAATCAAAACCAAATCTGGTGCGCCAAGTGCGCACAAGATTTGGTTTTGATCTTTTGAATTGGTTATGAACTTGATTTGATTTGGTTATGAACTGGCCCTGCGCGCAACCACTTTTTCGAGGTCTCAGTTCAGAGAGAACGTATAAATTAGCTCTAAATCGCATTAAAAAGAACGCAAAAAGTTGGGATTAATGCCCATAAATGTTTCGGAATGGTTTCCTGAGTTTCGAGAAAAATGTGAAAACCCGCAAGTTTCTCTGTTAAAGGCACAGGACACCCAAAAAATTAATTTTCAGATTTCATACTTATTTAGGAGAGAGTCACACGCTGATCACAGTGGTATCCCAGAAATCTTCCAAGACCCCCATTGAACAGAGTTATGGCTCTTCAAAGATGCCTAGATTCTGAGTGTGAAAAATTGGTGCACGAGTTGTCTCAGGCCTGTATTTCTCTTCATTCGCAATCGTTGCGTGAGAGAAAGCCAGGATAAGGAGAAAGTCCGGTAATGGACTGAAGAACGACGACTTGTTGGAATTCATCCATCCATCGAGCCGCTATCGAGTCCGGAAAATCTGCTAGGCGGTCCGGGCCTGTGGTGGTCGCTTATATCTCGCTTATTTGGAGGAAATGAGATCTCGCATTTGGCACGTGTTATACAGGAGGGGTCTTCTACACAATTACATGAAAATCTCAAAATTCATATCTGAGGGTGTACTGTGCCTTTAATCTCCTTTTTACAGACGGCGTTCACGATCCTGTTGGTACACTTAAAATTGAGCTAGGAAGATCATTTTTGAACAGGAGACTGGAAATGGATGCAGGTCGCTCCTATTCCAATTTGAACTTGTTACCTTAACTTTGAAGGGTATCTCAAAATCGTGGGTTTACATACCAAATTAGCCGTGGAGCACGGAAACTGTTTGGGCATGTTACGGCTGTGGAGACCAGGATGTGTGGGTGGATCTGCAGCCAATCAACACAGGTCGTTGGGGGTAAGTACTGAACTTGTCAGATTTCTTACACATCACACACCATCGATCGATAATCAATATTATCGATTTTCGCGCTTGTAGCACAAAATGCGGCGAGGAGTGGTGTTTGTTGATTGGTTTGGGTCTCCTGGTTGGGAATTTCTACTCATCAAACATTATCGATTAATACCAATCCATAATATCGATTTTTCGCCTGTTGCACAAACTGCCGCAATGATTCTTTGATAGCTCTAAGTCACTTGTTCGGAAAATTCTTCTCATCACCCAAAATCGAACATTAATTATCAATAATATCAATGTTCTGATTGTTGCACAAAATGCGGCGATGAGTGGTGTTTTTTATTTTTTATGGTTGTGGGTCACAAGTTTTAAAAGTTGTAGTCGCACCACAATATCGTCTGTTAGAGGTTTCACCTTTCCAAAACTTGACAAATTCAAATAAGAAAGGGAACCTTCGGGAAAAGTATGTGAAATTTCTGAAATTTTAGCTTCCTGACAAAAAGTAACGATTTGGCGATGCCATTTCGAAGTCAGAAAAAGTTTCAAAAAATCTTTAAATTTCTTAAAAAATGATTTGGCGTAAAAAGTATGAAGTAGTAAAAAGCTAGGAAATGAAGTGAAATAACCAGAAATACGATTTGGTGGTCGATCATTCCACAATCTTCTCCGTTAAACTTTTCAAAACAAAATCCAACGGAAACAAAAAGCCATTTTCGAAACCTGTAATAAGGGAATCAGTATAGGCCAAGCTAGGTGAACGCAATGCTCCAACCCATATCGCGCTTGATTTCGCTTTGATAAGTGGCAGTGTTTACGATAATCTTCGATTTCGAGATTAATAGTTAAATCGATTGTTTGGCTTCCGAGTAGAACTGAAATGACGAAGAAATCGGGAAAAACGCCCAAGAAGGGCACCAAATCCCTTGCTCTCACCTCACCTTTTTACTCTCACTGGAACTGTTCGTTGTGTCAATGAAATCTTTTGTGGACCAGTCTTTCGCAATTCTCTACTTTCTGTTGCTCCACTCTTTCTTTCGGACCCTAACTAATACTGTTATGCCTAAAACATTTTTCCATTTTCGATTAGCCCCATTCTTCACTGGTGACAACCACCGATGAAATGTTTCATACAAATGGACAACTAGTCCAGGCCAGGGAATAACGTCACTGAAATAAGACGTTTTAGTGCGTTTCCCGCCGTTTTTTTCATAATTTAGGTAACACTTGGTTGCCAACGCATTGTTTTGAGCGGAAAACTCGGGAACGAAAATCATCGTGAACACTGCCTTTAAAGACTCAGTCCAACCTCAGAAGCGATTTTTCGCTTTTCTGCCTGACTTGGAAAACATTTCACGCTGATCACAATGGTGTCTCTAGAATCGCTCAAAACTCACTGCGAACGGAGTTACGGCTCCTCAAAAATTTCGATTTCGAACGGCTAAAAGTTCTCGGACGAGTTGTCTCGGGCCTGTATTTTTTCGTGATTCGCAGCCATCGTTCTGTAGCAGGCCACAGCACAAAGCCAGCCCGAAAACAAATTGAAAAACATAGGTTTTATATAAAATCATTCGCGCGTCTCTTCTCTATTGAGGTCGGAAACCTGGCGGTGGGCGTTACCCATTTCTTCTTTCGAGGGGGCGCGGCCGACTTTTTCCTAGCTTTTTCTCGCTTATTTGAGCAAATTGAGATTTCGCGCTTGGCAGGGTTGCTATAGGCGGCGACCGGACCATAATATCAAAAATTACCTCTGAGGTTGGACTGTGCCTTTAAAGGCAGTGGTCGCGATCAAATATGCTTGTCGTCTTTTTCTCTCCAAATCCTTTCCTGGGTCTCGAGTAGTAGGACCTATAAGAAAAAATCGCGAAAAAACCACTGTTTTGGGCCGAATTTGAAACCTGAACTTTCTTGCCTTTTGATGGTGGACGAGCCCTCTCCACATCATCGGCATCGATGACCTCTTATATCAAGAACATCAGCTAGCTTGAAATTGAATGTCAATCAATGAACCTTCAGATTTATGTACGAATCTAGTCAAAAACATTGACTGAAGTGATGCTTTCATTATTCAACTGTTTTTATTCGTTAAATTTGCATTTATTTCGTCCTCTGAATGTCGATGATTTTTGACTGCTCGGCATGAGACTGCGATCTGTTTCGTCATCGCTGTGCACGTGTGCACGAACTAGCTTCTTTGGGCCCTAGAAACTCTATTTGTAGACCGTTTTCCACCGTGCTACCTTCATAGTTTTTCAGCTGTTTTTGATCTAAGCTGATTTTTGTAGTTTTTTCGATGACGTTTTTCATCGTGACCACTGCCTTTAACGGAGAAGCCTGTGAAATGATCGACCACAAAATCGTACTTTGGGTGATTTCACTTCATTTCCTAACTTTTTTACTACTTCATGCCATTTCACGCCAAATTATTTTTTTCATATCTTGATAAAATATCTTGAAAAGAATTTTCAAGATTTTTTTGGAACTTTTTTCTGACTTTTAAATGGCATTGCCAAATCGTTACTTTTGCCGGTAAGCTACATTTTCAGAGAAAAAGATGTCGCGGTGCCGTGCCTCGGAAAAGTGTTTAAGCAAGGTTTTGCATCTCTGCAGTCTGATCTTCTCCATTCTTTCAGTAACTTCGTGTGCTTTTGCCATTTTGGAAAGACGATGGTGCAGCTCACCAATCACAATTCTCCCGGCAGATTTTCGATTTCTGAAGACGGACATCCCGACAAATGTAGAGCGAACATCGAAGCCCTTTGTTCTTTGCTCATCACCATTCCATAAAACAAACTTTTATTGACCGGTAACCGTCCGAACCTTTCGACATTGACTTACCTAACTTAGACTACCGCGATTCAGGGCCCTTGAATGTTTTTTTTTGTTTTATACATCTGCTGAAACACGGGAGTGCAAGAACTTTTGCCACACCCTGTAGGTCACTGGATTGCAGTGAAGGGGGGCAGCCACCGACGCCCGTGAGGCCCCCGTCAGACTTGGTCGAAGAACCGACCGAGTCCGAGGCAGGAACACCGACCTCGGTGCAATGAATCTGCCCGTGTGCAAGAGTGAAACAACCGTATCAACTGGATGGATTGCGGTAGGCAGCAGACGGTCGCAGTTGGACTCAGTGGGTCGATTTTTCTGCAACCGTCTGTCACTATTTCGGTGCGTATCGACCGGGTGGGACTCAGTTCATCGACCACCTCTGACGGCGGCCTGAGGCTCCGTCCATACGTGGCGAGAGCGTGCGATTACACAAAATCGATGGTCATCGTGGGCACACGATTCGCTAGCCGCTCACAGGCGATCCTTCTCGCGCGCCCTCTCCCGCTCACTCTCGCGCGCTTACGCCAGCACCACGAAGCAAGCAATAAGTTTCAAACTTACTACTTCATCACTAAAGCAGGCGGCATTAAACCTGTAGCAAAACTACTACCCTTGTTTTCCAAAGTCCCACCACGGAAGTCGAAAGCCGTGCGAAATTATCAGCCGTTGAGCCTACTCAAGCGATTGATCACCCGATCACACGTCTTCAATCGAATCAACACGAGGTAGGGGTGCCTGCCTCTGTTAATTTGAAGGGCACGGGCTGCTCCAGCGTCGAGGAGCGTCAAGAGGCGCCCAATAGCGGGAACGCCCGCTCTCGCGACGTATGGACGCTGCCTGAGTGCGTGAAAAGCCACCTGATCGCTGAGCAAGGTTCAATGCTTGCTATGATATACTGACAGTGTTAATTGGTATGCAATTGCCAGAAAAAGCAGGCATATAGGCGACCAGCCGAAAATAGCAACCGAAATAATAAATAACGCTTCGAACTAGGAGAAACTAGGTGACAAATTTGCACCAGGTGCCGGTTAGCATGTGACGATGAAGGAATGCGAGGCGACCCGCGAAGTTTTCTTCACGCCGCGAGCGGAGCAATTTTCGCCGCAGATGAAGGCGCGGTCGCCGCGTTCAGGTTCATCTACTATAGTATATAATTGAAAAAAACGAAAAAAGGACCAACTAGAGTAGCATATATTTCGAGCGAGTCACTCGTCGTTAGCAATTACTTTGTGAAACCAAAACCCTAAAAAATAATATTATTGCTCCGTAGCACCAAATTAAGAAAGGAATCAAGGAAGGAACTACAGCTACATACGGGCTATTATGAACCCTGAATCTTTGTAAGTAATATTCTACAAAAGCCGAGTGTAGTAATCATGTTTGAGTTCTCTCAACCAGATTGTTGGAACCTTATAGTATATGTAGTAGAGTTCCCCTAAACAACTTCTTTCAGCGACGGGCGCTCATGCGCGATCCCCTTATATACCACGCGATATTCTACTGGATTATCGCAAGCAACTGGAAGCCGCAGGATCTCAAGGACAGCCAGAAATCAAAGTGGTATGTCAAATGACGTTCCGGGCTGAATAGACCCATGGGGTCAAGGGCACGCGTCAGGCGTGCAGAATCTCGGACATTCTCAAGGAGCTCTGAAAACCTGGCCAGATGAGAGCGGCCGTTCTGTCTTTCTTCCATCTGTGAATTATTGGATACCCTTCATCACAGACGTAGCGGTTTTTTTGGCGACACTCTGGAATCGTCGCCGCCGTAATCGGACGACGACCACTCGGGTGCATAGTTTCGTTGGGTAGAGCCGAGTACTCCACCAACCTTTACCTCTGGGCAGGTGAAGGGGGGAGACCTTAATCACTAGAAAAAGCGGTAATGTCCGGGAAAGCGCCCCGAAACAGAATAAAAGCGACCCGACGTTCGTGCAAGTCATTTTCAAGATGGGGTGGATGTCAAGCCCGGTATTTCGTCCATAACCTTTTACCGTTGAAGATAGACCTTTGGCAAAGGTTGTTCTTGGAAACTCCACAAAATGATGCATCAAATAGGGTTTTCAGGTTCAACATATACGTGCCCACTCTTCCATTCGATTTCACTTTATGAAATGCGCATTTTCCGCCTTAAAGGCAGTGTTCACGATGATCATCCTCGTTGACTTTCCACAGTAAAATGATAGGGGAGAAGGATCCTAGGCTCCCAGTGCCAAAGGAACGGTAGAAAACGAGCCAGGAGTGGCAAAATAACGGTTGCAAACAAGCGTTTTGGTGCCCCAGACACGCCCCGTGCCCCAGATCCTCCTCTTGAAAGGAACAAATGAAGACTCAGATTACAGGAATGATCAAGTCAAGGTTGATAGTCAAGGTTGTGTTGATAAGTGAGCTGTTTGCCTCATTGCAATGTCAGGTATCATCCTTCCAGCGGTCAATTCCTCCACGCTCAAAAATCAACGTGAACAAGGGAGAGCCTATTTTGGCTCAAAAACGCGCCTTTCGTGTCCTTTCTAGGCATGCCTTGCTATATTGGGCACCAGGCCTTCCGTAAACCATGGAGAGATACCGGAAGTGAAATTTCTCGTGAACACTGCCTTTAAAGGCAGTGTTCACGATGAAAATCCTTTTTTTGTTTGTTCGCCTACTATCTTGAAAATGGTCTCATGCTGATTCCAATGATGTCTCTGGAATCGTACAAGACCTTCTGGGAACAGGTTATGGTCCGTCAAAAATTTGAGCTAGGGAAGCATGGTGGACGAGTTGTCCGAGGCTTGTAACTTCCATCTTCTGCAGCCAATGTATGCGAGCTGAGTAAAGAAAGAAGTTGAGAATGAAGAAAAGAATGGAGCTTTCGATCGAAAACCATCGCACATCTCACGATCTCGAGTGCTCCATTGTTCACGTCGAGGGGCGGGAAAGGCCCGGACTTGCCCGAAGCGGCGGATTCGCCCACTTTTTTTAAGCCGTTTTGCGGCTCCTGGGTAGCTTTTTTCCCGTTTCTTTGACGCTATTCTGCTTCTGATAGCCACGAGAAGCGTTTGTCATGGAAAATTCGAGGATGAAGTTTATCGTGAACACTGCCTTTAAACTATCGGTTTTTCGTTCATAACTTTCCAATCCTCAAAGATGAACCTTTGGCTAAGGTTATTTTCGATATTCCAGTGAGGTTCTGCGTCAACTAGTGTTTTCATGTTGAAAAAAAAATTCGATCTTTTAGCCTAATTCATTTTACAAAACACCAGTTTTGCGCTAATCACTCTTAAACCGTTGGAGATAGGGTCATTATGAAGGTTGTTCTTTAAATTTCCGTAAAAGTCTGCGTCGAAAGTCATATCGGGTTCCTATGGCTACTCGCACCACTAGCTGGCCAGGTCGGTGGATTCGAGCCCCATGGTGGCTCCAGTTAATCTCTGCGTCTTTCATTTGCATCATAGAGGCGAGAGCACTCTATGGAGATTACTATGGAGCTCGGCTCCACCGACTTGGCTGGCCAGTGGAGCGTGTAACGATAAGAACCCTATATGACATTCGACGCAGATTTTTACGGAGATTTCAAAAACAGCCTTCACCATGACCCTGTCTCTAACGGGTTAAGATTCATTAGCGAAAAGCTGGAGTTTCGTAAAATGAATTAGGCTGAAGAATCGAGAAACTATTTTTCCAAGCTGAAAACACAAGTCGACGCAGACTTTCACGTAGATTTCGAGAAGAACCATCGGGACTATCCTAAACGGGGGGGGGCACTCAAGTAAAAGTCAGAAATGAAATGAACCGCCTCATATAAATGAGTGGAAAACCTGATAAAAGATGCTTGATGCCGCTATCAATCATTTTTGTTGTTGAAATTCTATAGAAATACTTCGATTGATAGCGTTATAGATCGGTGGTTCACTTCATTTCTGAGTTTTGCTTGAGTGCCCCCCCCCGTTTAGGATAGTCCCGAACTATCACCAAAGGTCCACCTCTGAGCGTAGGAAAAGGTTATAAACGAGAAACCGATAGGTTCAGGCAAAATACGCGCTTTACAAACTGAAATCGGCTGAAAGAGTGGTAACGTATTTTTGAACCTAAAAACACTATTCGGTGCAGAGTTTCATGTGAATTACAAAAGCGGCTTTCGCCAAAACTCTATCGTCGAGGACAAAAAAAGTTATATGCGAAAAACTGATTGCTTTGAGTGAAAAAAAAACCTTATTCTTACACGATTTTTGGATGTTTTTTTGCCGTAACTGCAGTTCAACGTCGGCGAGACTGAACCAGCATATTCCTTTTCCGGGGAACACCAGCGTTAGCCTTTCGCGATCAACTCAGAACCTTGTGTAAACATGCCATAACGTGCACTGCTATGTTGAACTGCAGTTACGGCAAAAAATATCCAAAAATCGTGTAGGACCTAAAGGCACAATCCAACTTCAGAATTGTTTTTCTGTTTTTCTGCTTTTCTTGAAAACGGTCCTACGCTGATTCCAATGATGTCTCTGGAATCCTACAGAACCCCCTAAGAACGAAGTTATGGCCCCTCAAAATTTAGCTACGGAAGTATGGTGGACGAGTTGTCCGAGGCTTGTACCTTCCTTCATTTGCAACCGATGTATGCCAGCCGACCTGAGCAAAGAGAGAGGTTGAGAATGAAGGGAAGAACGGGGCAAGTGATCGAAAACCATCGCTTGTCTCGCCACTGTTGAGCTCGAAAGATCGTAAAAGGGGCGTGCCAAGTGGCTTTCGGAGGTGGCACCCCAGGGTGGCTTCCTCCTATACCTCGCTTTTTCGAAGGAATTGAGAGCTCGCACTTGGCAGGTGTTATATGGGGAGGGTCTACTTCACAACCATGTAGGAATCTCAGATTTCGTCCTTGAGCTTGGACTGTGCCTTTAAAGGCACAGGACAACAAAAAAATTACTTTCCGGATTTTATGCTTATCTTGGAGAGAGTCACACGCTGATCACAGTGGTATCTCTGAAATCGTCCAAGACCCCCTTTGAACAGAGATATGGCTCTTTTCTCTTCATTCGCAATCATTGCGTGAAAGAAAGCCAGGATAAGAAGACAGTCCGGTAATGGACTGAAGAACGACGACTTGTTGGAATTCATCCATCTATCGAACCGCTATCGATTTCGCAAATCCGTTAGGGGGTCGGGCCTGCGGTGGTCGCTTATGTCTCGCTTATTTTGAGGAAATGAGATCTTGCATTTGGCATGTGTCATACAGGAGGGGTCTTCTACACAATTACATGAAAATCTCAAAATTCGTATCTGAGGGTGTACTGTGCCTTTAACTAGGGCATCATCTTGACAGGTCTACGACTGTTAGATAGTCTCTGACGGTATACCTGTTTCATCCCGTTACGCGGGTGAAAGGATGATTGCTTCGGTGAAGATTTACCAAGCAGTTGAGTGAGAGCGGCGCTGGGGCTTCGGTGGTGCAGTGCGATAAGGCGCTCCCCCGGAAAGGGAATATGCTGGTTCAATCTCGCCCGGAGCCAAGCGTTTTGCGATCAACTCAGCACCTTGTGTTTTTTCATAAATTGAAATCGGCTGAGAGATTGGGTACGTTTTTTTTTCGAACTACTCGAGGCAAAACTCATGAAAATTCCGGAAACAACCACTTCCAAAAGTCCATCTTGAAGAGTAAAAATGGTGTGAGCGGAAAACAGGTAGTTTTTTTAGAATTCGATTGAACAAAAGTATTTCGAAAAAATTGACTTCAAGTCGGCCAAATTAAACTTTTTTGCGACCTCGACAGATCGTTTTATTAGATATAGTGAATTTCGAAAGGAGTCACTTAAAGAGAAAATTACATGTTTTTTTTTCAAAATTAATAATTATAAATAAAAACAGTTTGAGTGCAAAAAAGAGGATCAAGAAAACGTTAAATTTCGAAGTTGCAGGTCTAGAAGGAAGCCTCACCATTTCCCTCTAAGGTATCCTAAACAACCTTCACCTCTCGGACCGGTGTCTAAACTAGTGAGTTCAGAACTGATAGGCTCACCCCTGAAAATCAAGGTTTTCAAAACGCTTAACAGTTTGGCGACCCATACTGTTTACCATTGAATTCAGCAGTGCAAAAAACCTGTGCTTACTCAATATTTCGAATACTCCACGATTTTGAACGATTTCAAGGTGAATTTTCGGTTTTTTCACAGTTCAGAAATGATAGGCTCACCCTGCGAAAACAAATATTTATTGAACAAAACGTGAGCAAACAATGAAATCTAGTATGATATAGGTCCACCACCGTTAGCAATGACCTCAAAAATTCTCTTAGGCATAGAAAGAATCAAATTTGATATGACATTTTTATCAAGGTTGGTTCAGGCTTCCAGAACAGCAGCTTCAAGATCATCTAAAGTGCCATACTGCTTGTTGTTCGCATAAACCTGGCGCGCATTTATGCCCCAGATATTCTCTAAGGGATTGCAATCAGGGCTGCACGCAGGCCATTCCATCACACGAATTTGCTGCTGCTCCAACCAGGATTTTGTAGACCTCGACACATGTACTGCAGCGTTATCCTGCTGGAAAGTGAAGCGCTGACGTCGTATTCCAGAAAAGAACGGCAGTAGATGTGTTCTCAGAGTTTCGTGGTTTTCCTCCGAGCTCATCCGACAGGAAGTGAAGGCCATCTCCAAAACATTTTCGCTGCAAAATGCTCCTCAACACATCAGCGAGCCGCCAGCGAATTCCTCCTGCTAAAGATCAACGGATCCTTGTGGAGATCCCTCCAGTAGTACCGAGCTCCATCAGGACCATCAAGATTGAATTGTTTCTCGTCGGAGAAAATAACCTGAACAATTTTAATCTCATTTTTCAAGTTTTCTTGGCTTATGGGAGATCACCTTACCTTTGTCCATTCGGTTGCCATGTTCTTTCTTGCTAATTCCAGTCAAGCTTCTTCATGGTTGGCGGACATTGACGGCGCCCTCTTCATAACGTGGCGGACGATGTTTTCATTGCCGTTCAAGGTGTTCCTGACAGTTGTTTTCGAAACATCAAGCGATAAGTCAAACCTGACTTGATTCAGCGACAGCATGCTGTTGGAACATAGGCGACTACTCCTTCGGGCATCCTGACTGGTGACCTTCTTAGGGCGTCCGGTAGACTTCGCCTTTCCATAAGAAGCCGGATCTCTAAGAAACTGCCCAACACAGTGTTGCGAACGTCCGATTTGGGCCGCTATTCTTCACTGACTCAGTCCAACAGAGGCGAGGGCACGAATCTGGGCTTGTGCAGAAGGAGTAAGAGCAGTACTACGTCCCATACTAGCAACAACGATGTACGATGTACCCACGTCAATGATATGTAATGGACTTGTAACGAGAAATTTTTCGAAGTAGGAAATTTGAATTCTTACAGGGTGAGCCTATCATTTCTGAACGGTGAAAAATCCGAAAATTTTTCTTAAAATTTTTCAAAATCGTGGAGTATTCATAAGATTGAGTATTCACCAGTTTTTTGCACTGCTGAATTCAATAGTGAACAGTATGGATAGCCAAACTGTGAAGCGTTTTGAAAACCTCGGTTTTCAAGGGTGAGCCTATCATTTCTGAACGCACTGAATACTTGTTATCCGAAGATAATTCTCCGGATAATGGATCGATTCGGATAATGCCGATTTCAAGCTTCCCGGATATTTTTTCGATTCAGATATTGCGTTTTTTCAAACTTTCGGATAATGGATCGATTCAGATAATGCCATTTTCCAATGATTCGGATACGGATATCCGGTCGGATAATTTCGGATATTTTCGGAACAAAGTTGAGGCAAAACGGTGAAAAGGAAACCAGGTACTCAAGGCAAGCCTTTGAAACATCCATAATTGAACAAACAGTAGTACTTCATTGTTGTTGCAGCATGTTAACATGCAAACTTCAAGCTTCATATATGCATATTAACCCATTCACGACCGCGTGTCCCACCGGTGGGACACGCGTTGACTACCACTTCGGACCGCGTGTCCCACCGGTGGGACACTCTCTTCGAAAATCGATTCCTCCACCGCATGAAGGAATTTCTAAACCTATTTATGGTCAATGTATTCACCTATTCTAGACTCGACTATGAACTTCGTGGTCCGCTGGAAGATCCACCACTGCAATATATCTGACCCTTCGAATGCAGCGAGGTCGAAAACAGCAAATTTGAGTACAGATCGCATTTTTACAAGCAATCATAGCATTTTTTTTTCTTTTTCCCATTACTCGAGAAACAATCCTCACTTCTAAGAGTGGTCAGATCGTATAGCACTATTTAGTATATCACAGATGAATACTGATATTACGCACCATTCCCGCGTTGAAAATCGGCTCTTCTTTCGCCCGTATTTTGTTTACAGAATTTTTTTCATGCAAATATCAGAAATCTGGAGATCCTTCAGTCTATTTTTGGAAGTCCTGCTTTGTTATGGTTGGTGTACCATCGTAGGCCGTGGCTCCAACTTCGGTGAAAACTACCTTGGAGAGGAGCGGACGAGAAAATGGGGACGTGCAAGAGCAGAAAACGAGTGAAAATCTGAAAAAGAGTTGTTAAACTAATCATTGCTAGTCGATATGTAATAATAGAACTATTTTCTACGTCTAAATGTAAAAGAAACGAAAGCTCAAGAAGGTTTTTTTGCAAAAAATCTAACCCTAGAAGGCGAGGTAAGGGGGTGACCGAGAAAAAAAAATGGGCGAAGATCTAAAAAAAGTCGTTTATATCAGCATTCCCAGTCAATATGAAAATTGTGGAGCATTTTCTACGTCTAAATGCCAAAAAGAATGCTTAAAATGTTTACTACGAAAAACTCCTGTCGGAATGCGATAGACCGCAAGAGCGAGGGATAGCTAACGCAAAAATCAATGCAAATCTGAAAAAAAATAACATTCCTCCGAGCATTCCCAGTCAACTGAAGAACAGAAGAATGTCTATCATGGTAATATACGATAATTCATGTTTCACAGCGCTAGAATTCAACGAACTCACGTGATTTTCTGGATGGTCTTATGTACACAGTCAAAATTTTAGGAGGCCGTTTTTCTGAAGAGAAAGAGTTATGGAAGGTCAAACTTTGGCATCATGATTTTGACATCAACAGTCGTACATTGAACAAAAAAAACGAAAATCGATTTATTGGTGGCGTGCCATTCGAGCAAAAGTGGCCCACCGGTGGGACACTGTATACGGTGACGTAATATTGCACGCGGTCCGAACGTGCAGCCACCCAAAATTAGGCGTGGTCCTGAATGGGTTAATAAAAATATGAAAACAAATCTTTGATTTCTGAAAGTTGGGCTCCGCAGAAAAGGTTAAGGATTTGGCATTCCTCTAAAATGTCGTGAAATTGTTCCATTAGATTTGGCTATTGAACTGATTTCCTAAATGTAGTGAAATTGTTGAATCGATTTGGCTGTTGTTGGTATATGAAGATAACATAATCATTAAATGTAGTGAAATTGTTGCAAACGGATTTGGCAGGAGCTCTATGAATTATCACAGTCAGATCATGCGTCAGAAGGTCCTCTGGCGAGCGAATAAAGACAAAAAAAATAATCCTCAGCCAACAATGCTGAACGAAACGTGGCCTTCTGGGCAAGAAATAAGGTTTTCGAATGTTATTCTGCCTTTTCAGTGTAGCTCCCACTAAAGGCACGTTCACAGTTGCCCGACCGACGTCGGACGAGTCGTTATCGCATGTGGAATATCTATCTACTCTATCCTATCCATTTTATCTATCTTGAGTTGTCAAATTTGGTAATGAGTCGGCCGACGTCGGCCGGCAAACTATGAAAAGGGCTCAAGGTACCAGACCTTCCCTCACCGATTAGATAAAAATCATGAAAACGAAATCTAACGCAGTTTATTCGCTTCTGACGCTATGTCTTCGTGTCCTCAACGCTTTCACGGTTCACATTGTATGTTGCTAGACTTATTCTTGTTCTCATTTGATTCAATATGCGCTCCAGGAAAAACGCCTTCTGACGCGTGATTTGACTGTGATAATTCATAGAGCTCCTGCCAAATCCGTTTTCAACAATTTCACTACATTTAGAAAATCAGTTTGATAGCCAAATCTAATGGAACATTTTCACGACATTTTAGAGGAATGCCAAATTCTTAACCTTTTCTGCGGAGCCCAACTTTCAGAAATTTCACAACTTTTTTCAAGGGTTTCTATTCTACAATATCGTCAAGCTCTAAAAGTCAAGTTTTTTTTCTTCGGAGAAATAGTGGTAGAAATGAAGAAACAACCGCTCCGCTGCTAAGACTGCAAGGTAATTGTTGCAACGCGGCTTCCTACAAATAAGATACAAGGCATATAAAAATATACTTTTTGAATTTAAAAGTCGAAAAATGGAGAAATGAGTTTTAAAATGACCCAATTGTACAGGATCTAGGCACTATCCTAAACGGGGAGGGGAGCCACCCACCATTCAAGACAGAAATGGAATGAACCGCCAATTGGTAAGGCTACCAGTCGAAGTATTTCCATAGAGCTCTTATAGAAACAAGGATTGATAGCGCAGTATCAGGCATCTTTTATCAGAGTTTTTCATCATTTCTATGAGTAAATCTTATGTGGCCCCACCACGTCTGGGATAGACCCAGGGTCAGCCGCTCTATCCAAACTTCACCGGTTCATGCTGATGTGGCTCGTCTGCGCCGGCCCATATGTCTGATTCCGAACGAGAACGATAGTTAAGTGCGCCAGAAGAGGACTACCGTAATCTTAGGAATGATGTTATTCGGCTCTCGTAAACAAATTTGATGATTCCCAATTGATCAAGGGTAAAGTATAAAAGAAGTGAAGAGCGGTGTGTCTTGCTTCACCCACCGTCCTTCTCCAGGGGTCAGCAGTTGAGGATCTTCCTGGACTACAAAGCAGGAAAACAGCATCACCGGCGGTGAAGATGTAGCAATTTTGGAGTCAGAACTTAGAAAATTTTATAGCCAACTCGAGTGAGATTACGGTAGCCCTGTTCTGGCGCACTTACCTATCGTTATTGTTGATTCGGAGGCATGGCTTGCATACGGTGTCCTGAACATCAAACTGAGGTCATGCGCACGTCCCTTGATGTCCTGCACACTCCTACTGAGATCCAGCACACAGTCCATGACGTGCTGCACACCCCTAGTGGGGTCCTGCACACGTTCAATGATGTCCTACACACTGCTTCTGAGGTTCTGCACACATTCTACGACGTCCTGCACACCTCCACTGAGGTCCTGCACAGGTTCCATGATGTCCTGCACACTCCTACTAAGGTCCTGCACACGTTCCATGATTTCTTCATCCATTTCATTTGCGATTCCTCGGCCGGAGCTACTACTCCCGTGCCGGCTAACAGGGACCTATTATCCCCTTTCCTACAGAGGACGCTATAATCCAATGTTGCCCTCATTTTTTTGTTCCCCCTTTTTCGAAAGTTTGCGTCCTCCTAAATGCTCATTTCGGCTAGGGGGGGAGTTGTAGGGTCGGGGTGTCTAACAAGTATTTTTTTGTTCCCTATTCCTGATTAATCCAGGCGAGTGAGTCCGGGACCTACATGTACAAAAAAAGCGAAAAAAAAATGTGGCGCCTTACTCCTTTTCTAGACTTTTGTTTAAACTGGACATTTGTACACTTTCAACACCTCTTGTGGAATAACTTTTATTCATACAAGACAAGAATCTTTTGTTCTTCCATCACGGTTGGTGAGGAGAAAGAGGAAGAGAGGAATGATTGGATGACGACGGTTTACGGGAGACCGATTTTGGATGGAGCGGCAGCTGACGTTGGATGGCGGCTCGACAGAGACGACCAATAGCTTTTCAGCGGTGACGGATGGCAGCTCAGTCGGCGACGGGTGGCGGCTCGAACTGACTGCTGCTCAACCGACGGTGGTTTTGCTCGAATGTCGGCGACTGTTGACTGCTCGAATGTCGGCGACTGTTGGCTGCTCGAATGTCGACGGCTGTTCACTGCTCGGATGGCGGCGACTGTTGACTGCTTGAACGTTGGCGGCTGATGACTGCTCGAACATCGACCGCTGACGGCTTGGCGACGACGTGTGGGCTGATCCGTTGAGTCGCACAGGACAGGAATAGATGAAGACGATCGGAGGAGAGAGGACGGGGCCGATCCCCAAGCTAGGGGACCGGCCAGCAGAATGACGAACAGAAGGCGAACAGAGGACGAACCCCGGTAGCAATTTCCGTCTGATTTTATATCATTTGAGGACGCGTTCTCTTCTCCGGCATCTCTCAATGCCTTGTAGTCTCTTATTGATATATCCGTTAGTTTTTTCTTCTCCTGACATTCTGTATTGCTTTTTTCATTGAAGTTGACACCGTTGCCCTTTCGCGGTTGTGATCGGCGTCTCACTTCCTTCACCGGTTTCGATATGACCTTTCGACGTCGTTCCTTTGCACTTCATATCTACACTGGGGTCCTGCACACATTCCATGATGTCCTGCACACCCCTAGTGAGGTCCTGCACACGTTCCATGATGTCCAGCACACTGCTACTAATGTCCTGCACAGGCCCCATGATGTCCTGCACACTCCTACTGAGGTCCTGCACACATTCTACGACGTCCTGCACACCCTTACTGGGGTCCTGCACACATTCCGTGATGTCCTCACACCCCTAGTGGAATCCTGCACATGTCCCATGATGCCCTGCACACTTCTGCTGAGGTCCTGCACACGTTCCATGATGTCCTGCACACTCCCACTAAGGTCCTGCACACATTCTACGACGTCCTGCACACCTTTACTGGGGTCCTGCACACATTCCATGATGTCGTGCACAACCCTAGTGGGATTCCTGCACACGTTCCATGATGTCCTGCACACTGCTACTAATGTCCTGCACACGTTCCATAATGTCCTGCACACTCCTACTGAGGTACTGCACACTCTCTACGACGTCCTGCACACCCCTACTGAGGTCCTGCACGGGTTCCATGATGTCGTGCACACTCCTAGTGGGGTCCTGCGCACGTTCCACGATGTCCTGCACACTGCTACTAATGTCCTGCACACGTTCCATGATGTCCTGCACACTCCTACTGAGGTCCTGCACACATTATACGACGTCCTGCAAAACCTCATTGGGGTCCCTGCACAGGCCCCATGATGTCCTGCACACTCCTACTAAGGTCTTGCACACATTCTACGACGTCCTGCACACCCTTACTGGGGTCATGCACACATTCCATGATGTCCTGCACACCCCTAGTGGGGTCCTGCACACGTTCCATGATGTCCTGCACACTGCTACTAATGTCCTGCACACGTTCCATGATGTCCTGCACACTCCTACTGAGGTCCTGCACACATTTTACGACGTCCTGCACACCCTTACTGGGGTCCTGCACAGGTTCCATGATGTCTTGCACACTCCTACTAAGGTCCTGCACACGTTCCATGATGTCCAGCTCACTCCCACTGAGGTCCTGCACACGTTCCATCATGTCCTGCACACTCCTACTAAGGTCCTGCACACGTTCCATGACGTCCAGCACACTCCCACTGAGGTCCTGCACACATTCTACGACGTCCTGCACACCCCTACTGAGGTCCAGCATACATTCCATCACGTCTCGCACACTCCTATTGCGGTCTCGCATAGTCAGCCGACACTTCAGCACACCCTGCGACGCCTTCTTATCGATGGTGCGCATGGAACGAATACGCGCCGCGCTCAAGAACATCCCTCCCGCACAGCGTCCTCTTCCGAGCCGGACGTTTAAAATACACCACCCTAGAGAGCAAGGTTTTTATGTGAAGTCTAAGAAAACAATAACTGATAACAAAAAAACATCATTTTCATAAACTAATCTTGAGAGGCCGGTTTCTGAGTTTGAACCGCCCCTTCGGGGCCTAGAAGTCATTATGGTGAGTTCTATCAATTATTTTCGACATTCTAGTGGCCTCTAGCCATAAATTTTCAAGCGATTCGGTCCACGCCTTTCGAAAAAATGGAATTCGACGGACGAAGGGTGAGGTGGCGGCGGAGGTGGAGGCGGAGGCGGTGGAGGAGAACTTTTTTGTGTACTTGGAGAGGTCACAACCTCAGAAAGGGGGACCAGTTAGGATGAAAAGTTGCACACATATGTAATTTCTTGCAGCGCATCGAATGGTGTACAACTCATACCTCTGGTGACGGTATGAATAGGTGATCTCATTGTAGAGCATCCGCGCGGAAAGAGATCAAAGTCAAAGCTTCGCGCGCACCACAATTACTATATCGTTGTTGGTAGGCACTAGAGTGTTGCCCGAATATTCGTTTATTCGAATAATATTCGAATATTCGAATATTCGAATAATTCGAATATTCGAATATTCAAAGAAGTGGATTATTCGGGTTATTCGAATACTCGAATATTCAAAGAAGTGGAATATTCGTTTATTCGAATAATCGAATATTCAAAGAAGTGAAATATTCGGTATATTCGAATATTCGAATATTCAGCCTGAATACTTTGAATACTCAGAACTTTTTAAATAACTTGATTCCCAGCAATAACCACCAAAATCAACTTTAATTCAACTAATTTAGCTTGAAACCACTTTAATCGCTCCAGCCGCGAAGCGGCTGGAGAGGTTTGGTTTTGCCTAAGCCTTGTGATCACTTAGAATTTTATAAAAAAGTTTATAGAATCTTTAAAACAGAATTTCTGAAGATTTCCTTCTGGATATAAGTGAAGGGGTCCAGAAGACACCTGCTGTCCAAATTTCAGCCAAATCGGTTCACAAATAACAAAGTTGTGAGCCCGAAAGCTTAAGAAAATTTCATGGTGTGCGCCGTAGGCCGTGGGCCGTCACGCTTTTCAGTCCTCACTGCTAATAGCCACTGCCAATGGTCGCTGCAGTCAACTTGGCAGACAGGTAAGTTGGTAGGGGGTTCGTATGCTGGTAATTGATCGATTTGTAAGTGAGTGGGGATTCCGATGTCGTTATCGGGACGTCGTGAAAAGTGCTTCGAGCTTCTGATGACGTCATCTGGACGTCGTGAAAAGTGCTTCGGGCTTCTGATGACGTCATCGGGACGTCGTGAAAAGTGCTTCGGGCTTCTGATTACGTCATCGGGACGTCGTGAAAAGTGCTTCGAGCTTCTGATGACGTCATCGGGACGTCGTGAGAAGTGCTTCGAGCTTCTGATGACGTCATCTGGACGTCGTGAATAGTGCTTCGAGCTTCTGATGACGTCATCTGGACGTCGTGAATAATGCTTCGGGCTTTGATGACGTCATCGGGACGTCGTGAAAAGTGATTCGAGCTTCTGATGACGTCATCGGGACGTCGTGAAAAGTGCTTCGAGCTTCCGATGTCGTTATCGGAACATCGTGAAAAGTGCTTCGGGCTTCTGATGACGTCATCGGGACGTCGTGAAAAGTGCTTCGAGCTTCTGATGACGTCATCGGGACGTCGTGAAAAGTGCTTCGAGCTTCCGATGTCGTTATCGGGACGTCGTGAAAAGTGCTTCGAGCTTCTGATGACGTCATCGGGACGTCGTGAAAAGTGCTTCGAGCTTCCGATGTCGTTATCGGGACGTCGTGAAAAAAGCTTCGGGCTTCTGATGACGTCATCGGGACGTCGTGAGAAGTGCGTCGAGCTTCTGATGACGTCATCTGGACGTCGTGAATAGTGCTTCGAGCTTCTGATGACGTCATCTGGACGTCGTGAATAGTGCTTCGGGCTTCTGATGACGTCATCGGGACGTCGTGAAAAGTGATTCGAGCTTCTGATGACGTCATCGGGACGTCGTGAAAAGTGCTTCGAGCTTCCGATGTCGTTATCGGAACATCGTGAAAAGTGCTTCGGGCTTCTGATGACGTCATCGGGACGTCGTGAAAAGTGCTTCGAGCTTCTGATGACGTCATCTGGACGTCGTGAATAGTGCTTCGGGCTTCTGATGACGTCATCGGGACGTCGTGAAAAGTGCTTCGAGCTTCTGATGACGCCATCTGGACGACGTGACTAGTGCTTCGGGCTACTGAAGACGTCATCGGGACGTCGTGAAAAGTGCTTCGGGCTTCTGATAACGTCATCGGGACGTCGTGAAAAGTGCTTCTGAGCTTCTGATGACGTCATCTGGACGTCGTGAATAGTGCTTCGGCTTGATGACGTCATCGGGACGTCGTGAAAAGTGCTTCGAGCTTCTGATGACGTCATCGGGACGTCGTGAAAAGTGCTTCGAGCTTCTGATGACGTCATCGGGACGTCGTGAAAAGTGCTTCGAGCTTCTGATGTCGTTATCGGACGTCGTGAAAAGTGCTTCCGGGCTTCTGATGACGTCATCGGGACGTCATGAAAAGTGCTTCGAGCTTTGATGACGTCATCTGGACGTCGTGAATAGTGCTTCGAGCTTCCGATGTCGTTATCGGGACGTCGTGAAAGTGCTTCGGGCTTCTGATGACGTCATCGGGACGTCGTGAAAAGTGCTTCGATTTCGATGACGTCATCTGGACGTCGTGAATAGTGCTTCGGGCTTCTAATGACGTCATCGGGACGTCGTGAAAGTGCTTCGAGCTTCTGATGACGTCATCTGGACGTCGTGAATAGTGCTTCGCTTCTAATGACGTCATCGGGACGTCGTGAAAAGTGCTTCGAGCCTGATGTCGTTATCGGGACGTCGTGAAAAGTGCTTCGAGCTTCTGATGTCGTTATCGGGACGTCGTGAAAAAAGCTTCGGGCTTCTGATGACGTCATCGGGACGTCGTGAAAAGTGCTTCGAGCTTCTGATGACGTCATCTGGACGTCGTGGATACTGCTTCGAGCTTCTGATGTCGTCATCTGGCCGTCGTGAAAAGTGCTTCGAGCTTCCGATGTCGTTATCGGGACGTCGTGAAAAGTGCTTCGAGCTTCTGATGACGTCATCGGGACGTCGTGAAAAGTGCTTCGAGCCTGATGTCGTTATCGGACGTCGTGAAAAAGCTTGGCTTCTGATGACGTCATCGGACGTCGTGAAAAGTGCTTCGAGCTTCTGATGACGTCATCTGGACGTCGTGAATAGTGCTTCGAGCTTCTGATGACGTCATCTGGACGTCGTGAATAGTGCTTCGGGCTTCTGATGACGTCATCGGGACGTCGAGAAAAGTGATTCGAGCTTCTGATGACGTCATCGGGACGTCGTGAAAAGTGCTTCGAGCTTCCGATGTCGTTATCGGCACATCGTGAAAAGTGCGTCGGGGTTCTGATCGCCTCATCGGGACGTCGTGAAAAGTGCTTCGAGCTTCTGATGACGTCATCGGGACGTCGTGAAAAGTGCTTCGAGCTTCCGATGTCGTTATCGGGACGTCGTGAAAAGTGCTTCGAGCTTCTGATGACGTCATCGGGACGTCGTGAAAAGTGCTTCGAGCTTCCGATGTCGTTATCGGGACGTCGTGAAAAAAGCTTCGGGCTTCTGATGACGTCATCGGGACGTCGTGAAAAGTGCTTCGAGCTTCTGATGACGTCATCTGGACGTCGTGAATAGTGCTTCGAGCTTCTGATGACGTCATCTGGACGTCGTGAATAGTGCTTCGGGCTTCTGATGACGTCATCGGGACGTCGTGAAAAGTGATTCGAGCTTCTGATGACGTCATCGGGACGTCGTGAAAAGTGCTTCGAGCTTCCGATGTCGTTATCGGAACATCGTGAAAAGTGCTTCGGGCTTCTGATGACGTCATCGGGACGTCGTGAAAAGTGCTTCGAGCTTCTGATGACGTCATCGGGACGTCGTGAAAAGTGCTTCGAGCTTCCGATGTCGTTATCGGGACGTCGTGAAAAGTGCTTCGAGCTTCTGATGACGTCATCTGGACGTCGTGAATAGTGCTTCGGGCTTCTAATGACGTCATCGGGACGTCGTGAAAAGTGCTTCGAGCTTCTGATGACGTCATCTGGACGTCGTGAATAGTGCTTCGGGCTTCTAATGACGTCATCGGGACGTCGTGAAAAGTGCTTCGAGCTTCCGATGTCGTTATCGGGACGTCGTGAAAAGTGCTTCGGGCTTCTGATGACGTCATCGGGACGTCGTGAAAAGTGCTTCGAGCTTCTGGTGACGTCATCTGGACGTCGTGAATAGTGCTTCGGGCTTCTGATGACGTCATCGGGACGTCGTGAAAAGTGCTTCGAGCTTCTGATGACGTCATCTGGACGTCGTGAATAGTGCTTCGGGCTTCTGATGACGTCATCGGGACGTCGTGAAAAGTGCTTCGAGCTTCTGATGACGTCATCTGGACGTCGTGAATAGTGCTTCGGGCTTCTGAAGACGTCATCGGGACGTCGTGAAAAGTGCTTCGGGCTTCTGATGACGTCATCGGGACGTCGTGAAAAGTGCTTCGAGCTTCTGATGACGTCATCTGGACGTCGTGAATAGTGCTTCGGGCTTCTGATGACGTCATCGGGACGTCGTGAAAAGTGCTTCGAGCTTCTGATGACGTCATCGGGACGTCGTGAAAAGTGCTTCGAGCTTCTGATGACGTCATCGGGACGTCGTGAAAAGTGCTTCGAGCTTCCGATGTCGTTATCGGGACGTCGTGAAAAGTGCTTCGGGCTTCTGATGACGTCATCGGGACGTCATGAAAAGTGCTTCGAGCTTCTGATGACGTCATCTGGACGTCGTGAATAGTGCTTCGAGCTTCCGATGTCGTTATCGGGACGTCGTGAAAAGTGCTTCGGGCTTCTGATGACGTCATCGGGACGTCGTGAAAAGTGCTTCGAGCTTCTGATGACGTCATCTGGACGTCGTGAATAGTGCTTCGGGCTTCTAATGACGTCATCGGGACGTCGTGAAAAGTGCTTCGAGCTTCTGATGACGTCATCTGGACGTCGTGAATAGTGCTTCGGGCTTCTAATGACGTCATCGGGACGTCGTGAAAAGTGCTTCGAGCTTCCGATGTCGTTATCGGGACGTCGTGAAAAGTGCTTCGGGCTTCTGATGACGTCATCGGGACGTCGTGAAAAGTGCTTCGAGCTTCTGATGACGTCATCTGGACGTCGTGAAAAGTGCTTCGAGCTTCTGATGACGTCATCTGGACGTCGTGAATAGTGCTTCGGGCTTCTGATGGCGTCATCGGGACGTCGTGAAAAGTGCTTCGGGCTTCCGATGTCGTTATCGGGCCGTCGTGAAAAGTGCTTCGGGCTTCTGATGACGTCATCGGGACGTCGTGAAAAGTGCTTCGGGCTTCCGATGTCGTTATCGGGACGTCGTGAAAAGTGCTTCGGGCTTCTGATGACGTCATCGGGACATCGTGAAAAGTGCTTCGAGCTTCTGATGGCGTCATCTGGACGTCGTGAATAGTGCTTCGGGCTTCTGATGGCGTCATCGGGACGTCGTGAAAAGTGCTTCGGGCTTCCGATGTCGTTATCGAGACGTCGTGAAAAGTGCTTCGGGCTTCTGGTGACGTCATCGAGACGTCGTGAAAAGTGCTTCGGGCTTCCGATGTCGTTATCGGGACGTCGTGAAAAGTGCTTCGGGCTCCTGATGACGTCATCGGGACGTCGTGAAAAGTGCTTCGGGCTTCTGATGACGTCATCGGGACGGCGTGGAAAGTGCTTCGGGCTTTGATGACGTCATCGGACGTCGTGAAAAGTGCTTCGGGCCTACGATGTCGTTATCGGGACGTCGTGAAAAGTGCTTCGGGCTTCCGATGTCGTTATCGGGACGTCGTGAAAAGTGCTTCGAGCTTCCGATGTCGTTATCAGAACGTCGTGAAAAGTGCTTCGGGCTTCTGATGACGTCATCGGGACGTCGTGAGAAGTGCTTCGGGCTTCTGATGACGTCATCGGGACGTCGTGAAAAGGGCTTCGAGCTTCTGATGGCGTCATCGGGACGGCGGGGAAAGTGCTTCGGGCTTCTGATGACGTCATCGGGACGACGTGAAAAGTGCATGGGGCTTCAAATGCCGTCTTCAAGACGTCGTAGAAAGTGCAGAGCGGTTCATGTAATATGTGCGTATTACCGCGAAATGTGAGTAGCGCTTCATTTTTAGCGTACTTCACAAGTTGATTGCACATGTTTAAAATTTGCCATCGGCACTCTCACGAAAGTGTAGCAGTTTTTCTTGCCAGAGTTTTCCATGTTTATGCCCAGATATTGTGATACCTTTATAACCGGTGAGGCTGTTTCCCTAATCCCTAGTCTGATCAGCTTCAGCCGCTCACCTCCAGAGAGAGACGGTGTGTGAATGAAAACACACCGCTCTCAATTTCTTTTATACCCTACTCTTTATCAATTGGTTATCATGAATTTTGTTTATGGTGAGAATTTTGTGCCGATGCTGTTGATTGCTTACTGATTATCGTATCAGTTCAGAAAGGTTGATAAGTGTTGCATATTTTTCAGGGATATTACTGCGTAATATCAGAAAAAAGTGAACAATTCTATCCAAAAGGGGTCTTCCAAGCGAAAGAGGTTTGGTTCGCGCCAGAAACGTTCCAACAAAAAGCGAGCAATAGGAAAGTGAGGTGAGGAGAGTGTACAAAAAGTGAACAATATTTTCTCCAAGCGATATTCTAGATCGACTCTTCTATACAGCGAAAACAAACCGTTGTGGTATTTTACGAGGAAGAGCAATGGTTAAAAAAGGACTTTTATTCGTTCACGAGATTATGTGGGAATACTCTTGCTTGATGTTGTATTTCGATTGTTTCATTTTTCCCAAGAGCTGGGGTTAACCGTCTGCTCTGGCCAGTCTGACATCATCCCTTCCAATGAAAACTATCAGATACAAATACATGTATATTTTTAACGGTTTTCGCATGATCGGAGTTATTTTTGGAACTACAAAGTACTTCTGAGTAGATTACCGCAACGGTTTGTTTTCGCTGTATAGAAGAGTCGATCGAGAATATCGCTTGGAGAAAATATTGTTTTTATTTTTGTACACTCTCCTCACCTCACTTTCCTATTGTTCGCTTTTTGCTGGAACGTTTCTGGCGCGAACCAAACCTCTTTCGCTTGGAAGACCCCTTTTGGATAGAATTCAACTAAGGATTGACTTATGTCGGAGACCATCAACTATGAATTGACTTCAAAACAACTGCAGCCCTACTTTGCGCTCAATCACTGAGGGAAACAAGTTGAAACTCACTTTCTCCAGCCGATTAGGGATGCAGTACGGTGGAAACAAGCTTCGATTCAGCCAAATTCAGCGATACGATATCAACAACTAGATATCAGCATAAAACTCGAGAATCGGGTAAATATCTTCAAATAGGTCGGTTGCTTTATCAATTGATAGTGATCACGTCGTAATGTGCTTATCACGTGCACGGCCGGTATAAAAAGCTGCCCCATCTTGCTCCAGTCCTCATTCGGCGATCTCATGCCGGCCCTGGAGGGTGACTTCGAGTCACTCTTCGGAGGCCAGCATATTTTTGACAGCTGGGGGGATGGTGGGCATCCCCACGGCTGGGGGGGGGCGCTTTTGGCCGCGGTCCGCGGTGTAGGCGGTCCATCACCGCTGACCGAGGCGAAGATCGCGGCCAGCTGGCAAAGGTCCGCAGGCCATCACCCCCCAGTATCTCAGTAGCTTGTTATACTGTTGTTCCCACAGTATGGGAAATTGTTGTTGGCAGGTTGGTGAGCCTCAAGTTGTTTTCAACATGCAAACAACTATACCGTGGCTAGTTACGGCGACAAGCAGAAAGTTGTTTCTAAAGTTGAAATCAAGTAAACGGAATGTTCTGAGTATTCGACAAGATCGCAAACCATATTGCACTGATTTTACCATTCAAACATCTTAGAGTAATGAACCGTAATTTCTAGCAATTCTTCAGCATCTCATAAATATATCGTTATAGCAAGTATGTACACTACTGTACAGTATCTGCCGCTGGGGTCCGGCTGCGCCGGCACCTTGAGTTCAAGGCAAATAAACCGAATCCGCTAGCGCTATGTGAGATTGCGTACAGAAGTTCTCACGCCTGTTTCTCTTTCCTAGAATCGTCTTTCCTTGCAAAGTACAGCGGCTGCTGCTGGCGTCTGGCTGAGCAGGCTCATAAGCTGGTTTCGGTGACAACACTCAAAGAATTTACAAAGCATTCCAAACCTTGCAAACCCTGTTAACCTCCTTCCCTGTGCAGTGACACACCAGCCCTTTTTAGTTTTATGAGGTCCTGAAGTGGTAGTTACTTTATATTCATTTCTGTCATGATAAGGACAACCGCTTTTTGAGATTTAGTAAGCGCCCCATGACCAACCGACACCCTGCTACTGCTACTTCTATTGCCTAATGAAGCAGGGGTGCGTTTCAAGAACGTTCCCGTGGCGAAACACGTCCATGGAAACGTAGCCACTGCCGCATGGAGGCAATTTCTCAGAAGAATTTAAACACCTTGCGTGCTACTTCGTCGCAAGCTCGCTGATTGCTTCAAGGAGCTTGCTACTTCGTGGCGCGCAAGCTCCATAGGTGGTGGCGCGCAAGCTTGTAGGGTTGTAACGCGCACTTTGCTAGGTAGTGGCGCGCAACCTCTAATTTACCGACGACCACACATTTAGTGCGAATTAAATTTGCGTCATCAGTTCTCACTAACAAAGTACGTGTGACAAGTGCAGGGCTCATCGGGTGAGACTGTTTTGTCCAACGTTCGTCCATACTCCGATCAGGGGCGCTGACACAAGTTGGATATCCGTTTTAAGCTTTATTCAGAAGGAATTTCAGATGGTTTAAGGTAACTAAAAGGCATGTCTTCAATAACCTATCGTTCCAAAGTTATGCCTCTTTGAGATCAAGGACTAGAGGCGAGATACACAGGCTTGTTTGTATTGACACACTTGAAAATTCTGAGATATGGTATAACATTTTCCCGTTCAATCTTTCACTAGTTATAATTTCCTTGTTAGTGATAAATGACGTCGAGCATCTGTTTCATACTGAATGTGTGATCGTCGCTATAGTATAGACAGCGCATATCTATCCAGTAGGCCCTTGTGGGAGCAAGCGAAGCTGTCAGGCGTATTGTACCCTCTTTCTCTTGCTTATCCTTCCCTGTTCTTCACTCACATTTTATTTCATTTCTAAACTTATTCCACGACGATTTTCTCTCAGGTTTCACAATGCATGCATACGTGGGTTAGAATTCGTAACCCTTTTTACTGCTCATTGTTTGTTGACTTTGTTCAAACAGCGGCGTATAAACATTTTCAATATAAGGGGAATGTGGGTGAGCAGTGCTGACGAGCAGCAAAAGCAAAATCAGGACTTATAAAAACGCGGGTGGTTTTTGTGTCTACCCTGTTTATGGTTCTACGGTTTTCATAGCGAAGATACGCGGTATTCTTTAGGTGGGTAGAAAATATCGCTTGTTTCGACTCCATAACAACGGTGTTAGGGGCTGAGCAGAGTGCCAACAGGGCGGCGCGGTCTGATGATGGAGAGCTGTATTGATAGATCGCCGCGATCTATCAATACGGCTCTCAATCATCAGGCCGCACCGCGCCCTGATGGCACTTTGCTCAGCCCCTTATAGTGGCGAGTACAAATAAACCTCAGATTCGTGATCTGCACAGAAAATCACCATCCTGGAGAATTTTAGGTCAATTTTTTACCCAAATTTTGTCAAGGGGGATTGAAACCTACAGTATGCAAAATGGAAAAACGCAACAGTACAACCGCCTTTTTGATGCCGTGGACCTTTCATATCCTCTAATTCGGGCCGAATTTACTGTTTCTTCGCGCGCCTGTGCAAAGCGAGGAGAGATACAGCGAGAAAGTATGGGGTAGGGAGACGCAGCATACGCACGCAGACGTAAGCGAAGAACGGAAATAAATTTTACCCAAAAATAGAACATGAATGGGCTCTTCGAAGAATACTAGGTGCAAAAACATTTGTGCACCACTCAAACAGTTTTTTCTTGTTCCTTTTTGGTGAAGTGTAGTACTAGTCATCAATATATGAGTTTAGTCACCTATGAAAGCATGAAATATGTCGTCGCTAACGATACGTGGATCCCTTTTAAGGACTAGATGACACGAGTTGATTGTTACGATATTTCATATTTAGATAGTAGACAAATAAATATGTATATTCAATCTTCTCTGAAACCACACAGTGGATTTAAATGCGAATCTTGAGCAAGAACGAGTTGCACTGAAAGCGAAAAAGAGCCTAAGATAGAGGGAAGAAACGTTTTAGAATTCTATGTATATCACACTTTGCCAAAAAAAGTGAAAAACGCTTGAAAGAATCAACAGCTTCTCAATTCGAGAATTCTGAGAAACTTCTAACTAAAGGTGCGTGGTTGCAAATCAGGTTCAGTAAAAACAGAGAGCTAACATGGCCTTCTTGTAAGAGAATCACCAACATAACAAAAATGCGCTGCGGGTAAGGAAAATCAAGGGGAAGTATTCAGAATATGACCTAGAGAATGTTTTTCCACGTCAAGGAAGACATATCAACCATGTAATTACTGCATTTAGTACCCAAGAAAAGTTCTGATACGCATGCATTGCTGAATTGGAGAACTTATCGTATAAGAGTTTGGCCGAGGATGTGGTAGTCGATCGATTCAGAGGCAAGAATGCACAAGTAGGGTTCTCTGCTTGCAAAATCGCTGCGCGCAAGCTTCTTTAACTGCAGAAATTCCTCGATGCTGCGCGCAAGCTTCAGCCTCGTGGCGCGCAAGACGGTTCATGAAAACGACCGCGCGCGCAAGAAGCATTCTGAAAAAGTCGTGGCGCGCAGCCTGTTTATGCTGCTTTTGGTCGCGCGCAAGCTGTTTCAAATCTTCTGAGTTACAGTTATAATTCGTAGCCAAGGGAAGCAAATTTGTTCATGAAAAGGCTATTTTTCCTCCCAAAGCGTCGTGGGAACATTCTTGGAACGCACCCCAGAATCATGTTTGTGTTTACTGGATGCAGATTTTGATTAACTCTCATTCCCATCGTATATAAACCCGATTTAGATAAGTTAGAGCATACCAACAGCTAAGCAGTTGAAATGATTGGCTAAGGGGGAGAGGACGTGAGGAAAAAGGAGTCACACGCTCTTTTATAAACGCACAAAATGATTTTGGTGTCCCGCGCTCATGCACTTCAGTTCCACACTCTTTCAACGGCGTTCTGCGCACTTCGACTTGAGTCCCGCATATTTCATACGGCGCTCGGGCCACGTGGGTCCCGCACACTTTCAACGGCGTCCCGCGCGACCCCACTTGGGTCCCGCACAGTTTTTACAGTGTCCGGTGCACTCTCACTTGGGTCCCGCACGCTTTCTATGGCGTCCGGCGCACTCCCACTTGGGTCCCGCACACTATCTGCGGCGTTCTACGCTTTCCCCACTCAGGGTCCCTCACACTTTCTACGGCGTCCGGCGCACTCCCACTTGGGTCCCTCACACTTTCTATGGCGTCCGGCGCACTCCCACCCAGGTCCCGCCCACTCATCTCGCGATGCGTACTGCAGAAGCGGTTGTCCGCCAGTGCGAACCGGATTTTGCTCACATATGGACAGTAGGTTGCTCCAGCAACCGGGATTTACAGAGCACATACTTCAAGCGAATTGATAGCCGCCAGCTGGTTTGATGGATAAAAAACCTCATCGCGTCCGGAGGTCAAGAGTACTCAGGCTTCTATAGTCATTTTGTTTCTATTTTGAGTACACTTAGCAAACTCGGAAATTTCGGAGTGGAGTCCCCACGAAACCCACGTGTAAGACGATTAGCAGCACATAGCTGCGTGCGAGGTCCGAATTTCTCAAACTCAACTAAAGCGTTAATATACGGGGTGCGCCGAAAATGCTGACAATAGATCAC
This sequence comes from Aplectana chamaeleonis, assembly GCA_029168955.1. Taxonomy (NCBI): domain Eukaryota; kingdom Metazoa; phylum Nematoda; class Chromadorea; order Rhabditida; family Cosmocercidae; genus Aplectana; species Aplectana chamaeleonis. The sequence goes on from JAPDOI010001723.1 coordinate 57,888, forward strand.
TTCCATCAGCGCTCAGGTTAGGCTTCAGACATGTGGAGAATGCTTTGAAGTTGGTACGCAAGTCGACCTCATTCCAAGCTCACTTCTGCGATTTCTTCCAAGCCGCAAAGATGATTCACAGTATCTCTTCAAAAATTGATGAGATACTGTGAACTGAACTATCGAGTTCTTGTTCGCTTAGCTAAGCGGTTATTGATTAACAGCGATGAGATCGGGAAGGCTGATCTCAGTCATGGACATTTCATGACTTGTCCACAGGAAAATCGTTCCTTCGAAAAATTCATCGAGAAGAACCGGAGATTTTGGGTCAAGAGAGGGTATTTGATTCTGTTGACTTCTACACCGACGGGTCGATACAAGATATGGCGAAATCGATCACCCTCCCTCGTCATCAAGCATTCTGCAACGAAAAACGACGTCTTCTTCGGGTTTGAATACTGGATTGAGTAGGATAGTACGCAATAGCGTGTTGCCTGAATATTCTTTTATTCGGATATATTCGAAAAATATTCGAATATTCGAATAATTCGAATATTCGAATATTCAAAGGAGTGGATTATTCGGGTTATTCGAATAATCGAATATTCAAAGAAGTGGAATATTCGCTTATTCGAATAATCGAATATTCAAAGAAGTGGATTATTCGAATTATTCGTTTATTCGAATATTGAAGAAAAAATATTCGTTCCAACTCTCTAGTAGGCACAGTACTATCTATTCACAGGTTTAATTCAGGACAACTACACAGCTAGTAAAAAATATGCAAAGCAACTATACAAAAAAACTTCCACATCGAATAACTAGCCACTTGTACATCTCACTTGACCACGCCCATGTTTGTGTTCCACAAAGACTCTTCTAATCGTGGAAGGAGGAGGAAAACCGTGGGTTGACGTACTAAATAGAGGCTGGTACGGAGAATGGGCGTGGCCAAGTGCAACGTCATCTGAATTTATACAGTTTTATTTAAACATTATCCAATTTTACCCGGAAATTATTCGATTTACCCTAATTTTATCCAAATTTCATCCGATTTTATCCGAATTATTGACCCTTCGGATAATGGTTCGATTCAGATAATGCCAATTTTGAATTTCCCGGATATTGGTCCGATTCAGATAATGCGTTTTTTCGAAATTTCGGATATCGGATTATCCGAATCTCGGATATCCGGTCGAATATCCGAAAAGGATTGACTCGGATATTATTTATAGTCTCCACACTCCCCCCCCCCACAACGAACCTATGCTCGGTTGTGTGCATGATCAAGCTGATCGAGGGGGGTCGTTATTTTCTTGGGAAAACTTGAAATTTTGGGGGGGTGTCGTTATTTTTTTTCGACCCGCCTAAAATAATGTCGGCATCGCTGAAAATCAAATCTTGAGGTAAAATTTTCTAGGCCATGATTTTTCATGGAATAGTCAAAATTATCGATGGAAGAAAAGCAGTTTTGAAATTAAAAATAGAGTGAATCATCGCACGTGTACTAGTTCAACATTACCTCGACTACAACAGTTAGAATAGATAATGCTTCGTGATTTTCTAGCGAAATGCAATGGAAGCAGAGACTGTTTTGAACGCTTCGGAAATCGTTGGGCCACGACTGCAAACTTCGAGCAAAACTGGCAACGGTAGCGTAAAAGGTTTCGAACGATGGCATTGCATCCTGTATAGCGCAGAACTTTTGAAGTAAGGCGATTGAGTTTGTAATCGAATCTTGGCGTACTGTGATCTGTATCTTGTTCGCTTCATCTATATATTTGGGATAACCTCTGGTATTGAACTTGTAGGCTTATACATTTTGAAGTCTTCGAAACTCGCTATTTCGATAGCAGTATGTGACGACCCAAAGCTTTTAGCGTTAGCCTCATCTCCTGGGGGTAGATACATTCGAATCTGATTGGCAACTGGAGTAGAACTCAGTGATGCGGGTGCAAGCCAGATCAACAGATGTCCTCATAGACCTAGCCCAAGATTGGAGAGCTAAGAGCATCGATATCAAAGGTAGAGTAATCGGTGTAACGATTAGCGTTGTCTTGGTTTCTTTGATGGAGTGTGACCTTTATCTTTGTTTTTCTGGCTTTATGTTTCGGGACTCCGAAATTGAGAGCGTTTCATGGTTTTGCGATGTCGGTCCATTAAAGCCCTCAAATGTCTTAAGATCATATCACAGCAGGCACTCTGGTATTGGGCCTCCAAAAGAGGTATAGTACTGAACGAGAAACTTGTTGGTCACACCATCGTATCTTTGAGGCAGTGGTCACGATAGATTTCTCTTCCAATATCTCCAATGTTTACGGAAGGCCTGGTGCCCTATATAGCAAGGCATTCTTTGAAAAGACGCGAAAGCCGTGGTTTTGAGCCAAAAAGGGTCCTTCCCTGTTTACGTTGACTTTTGAGCGTGGAGGAATTGACCGCTATGAAGGATGATGCCCATCAATGCAATCAAGAGTTAGCTCACTTATCAGCAATTCCTCGACGTGATTATTCCTGTAATCTGAGTCTTCATTTGTTCATATCGAGGGGACGGAACTGGAGCACGGGGCGATTCTGGAACACCAAAACGCTTGTTTGCAGCCGTTATTTTGCCACTCCTGGCTAGTTTTCTGCCGTTCGTTCGGCACTGTGAGCCTAGGCTTCTCGTCTATCATTTTACAGTGGAAAGTCACCGAGGTTGATCATCAAGAACGCTGCCTATAAGTTCAAGGGATTCTTCATTTTCGAAACGTTATTGTCTCTCAATAATCTTTCTGCAACCTTTGCTATTTTGCCGCCGTTGATTCCCATCATCTGGTCGAAATCGCGCCAGCTAGACGCATTAAACATACACAACATCTACTATGGGACTTTCTTCATATTGTAGGTCCCCTGAAAAAGATGTAAGCTGGAATAATGTATGGCTCACGTGGTCAAGAATTAGAAACGTGGGTCCATCGAGGAGTATACACGCAGCAGCCACAGCTCTTGCTTTGATACTTTCCGTTGTATCTTCGTTCGCCAAGGCTTGAAGGCTCCTCATCAAAGCGGGGTAGTTGCGTAGGATCTTTGCTAGCGCTTGCTGCATGCTGGCCGACCAGCGGACCAGATGCATCGCCTTCATTTTGAGGTACGAAAAGTTCATCTGTTCCTGAGCGAGCCGATACGCATAATTGTTCTGAGCAGTTACAACGACATTCAGTGTATGTGCTGCGTAGACGCTGAGAAGGAACCCTAAAACAAAATACATTTTGATACCTAAAACTTCTTATAATCATGTTGGATTCGCATCTGCTCTCACATTTTCATCGAGTGTTGTCTCATCACATACCATGAGCTGAAATTTCGCGTGAACGCCGTTTATGTACCCTGTCATCACAGATGCACCGTCAGCAGACAGGGCCATCACCCTTCTTATGGCAAACGCGAAGGGCTTGTGAGAAAGACCATTCTGCTTGTTTGTCCATGAATCCTTCTCAATAATAGAGTTCTTGAATGCGACGACGATATCTTCGAACTTTCCGCTTTCTGTTTCTACCAACGAGATGTGGAAAATTACGGATGTGTAGAAGGGTGAGATAATCCTTGTCAGAAGTATTGCGATCGGTGTCGGAAGTGCCGTCGGTCAATAGAGAGAAGAGTTAGGTTGTTTGCCATTCTCTGCCAATTTGAGACTTGATGCTTCGGGGAAAGCGGTCTTTATCACCCTCTATTATCAATAGGCGTGAAATTCACCTTTAGCGAAGTCTTCAAAGCTTATTCGCGCAAAGGGTGAATTTGCTGAGCGGCTGGATATCAATCAGCGATATCAATCAATGGATATCAATCAATTTGCCGCGAGTGTTAGTGAACTATCATTATCAATATTGACCGAGGAGTACGGTCTGTTTTTGCAAGTGATAAACGATTTCATCAAACCCGCGCTGCATACGCTGCAGGCATAAATGAAGTTGGCTGCTTGCTATCGCGATCAATTTCTAGAGCCTCACAGAGAGGGCTCCTGAGATATATACTCCGTGAAGAGGTTAATTTTGTTCCCACTGCGAGGCTGGCCATCTCGCAGTGGGTCGTGGCGGCTCCTCTGAGAAAATCTGTGGTGACGGCACCGTAATGACGCCAGCGTAGGTGCCCTATAGGCACCTACATGGCGTCACTGCGGTGCCTTCATTACAAATCGCCCTGCCTGCACGCCGATATCGAAGTAGGCTCCGCAATCGCACCTCGCTGAAGAGCCGATTGCCGCGTCGGTTGAGCGTTGACTCCGCGCACTGTCGTTCTCGGAGCCCATATTTGAAGTTTTGTTAAAATAGGCCGAGAATTTTCCCGAATATCAATACCAAACGGATGGAGTAAGGTTTTTAAATTGTTCACTCATTCGGAAATTTCAGAGATCTTTTTTGAAATTTTCATTCAATCGGGAAATTCAAAAAGAGATAATTGAATTACACCTCCTTCTTCGTTAGTTTCAAAAAGGCAACATTTTCGAACTTCATTCATTTGAAACTCTCTGACAGTTCCCATTTCAATTTAGAAAATTTCGAGGTGCTCTAAAAATGCAATATTCTTTCATTCATTTGAAAATTAGTGTCGAATGACCATGTCTACTGTTCACTGTACCTGCGGGATAAATTCTGAAATCTCAGGCAGACTCCGAGAAACACCGAAAATTTAAGAAATGTAACAAATGACATTGTTTCTAAGATCGTGGTTGCTGCAGCTTTGAAACAGAAATCTCGAAGAATACAAGAAGCGTAATACGCGGAGACGTAAGAGCACCAGCAAACGATCAAGATTATATTAGTTAATCTCACAATATAAAAAAAGAATCATTCTCAGGTAAAACTAGTTGTCCAGAATATATCGAGAAGTTGTCGAGAATCGGTCGAGAATCGAGAAGTTGTTCAGAAAGTGGAGAGAAGTTGTCGAGAATTCTGGCAGAAGGGGAAGTTGCCGAGAATTTCGGAGAAGTTGTCCAGAATTCTGGAAAAGTTGTCGAGAATTCAGGAGAAGGACATAGTTGTTGAGAACTCCGTGAGAATTCTGGACAACTTTTCCCCGAAACGAGAATGTGTCGAAAAGTTGTCGAGAATTCAGGTCCTATCAAACTTGAGCAAGCTGGTTATCGTTTACAATTTATTCCACAGAACTCTTGAATATCACATTTCTACAGGAATTTCCATGTTTTCGAGTTTTGAAATACCGGTTTTACCGGAAGATTGTAAATTGAAGCAACCAAATTTCAGAGTTTTTGCGATTCCAACTACTGAACTTTCTTTTTATGGTTTGTAACTGGAAAAATGAGATTTTAAGTATCATTATGCAAAGCGTTGTTCTAGAATCATCAAAATGACGTTGAGAATTGAGAATTTCATTCGAAAAATCTTAAGTGATCCAGTTGTGGCTTAAATACTCAGGCCAGACCATTACGGGAAAATTCTGAAAGAATACGAAAAAAATCTGTCAGATTACGAGACGATGTTGCCCTCCTCTGACAGATTTCTCCCGTATTCTGGCAGAATTCTTTCGTGATCTGGCAGAATTTTCTGGAAATCTTGCAGAATTCTCCTGTACACGGGTTGGAAAGTAGCGGAAAATTCTGCCAGATTACAAGAGAAATCTGTCAGATTACGAGACGATGTTGTCCTCCTCTGACAGATTTCTCCCGTATTCTGGCAGAATTCTTTCGTGATCTGGCAGGAATTTTTAGAAATCTGGCAGAATTTTTTCGTTTTCTTCGGCCCGTTCACGGGCGATTTCTGCCAGATTACGAGAGAATCCTGCCAGAATGCGGAACAATGTTGCTCTCCTCTGGCAGAATTCTCCCGTTATCTAACGGAGTTCTCTCGTGATCTGGTTGAATTTTTTAGTTACCTGGCAGAGGCCAAAAACGGAACACAAAATTTCTGAAACCTTTGGATATCTACTCAAATTTGTTGGAATTTCACAGCACTTCTGCTTAAGAAATTCCTCTGTTTTTTTTCTCTGCCGTAACTCTTCGGTAAATTGATATGACGTACTTTCTTCGATCGGTACCTTTTGTATACGGCTACTTAAAGGCAGCAGACACGCTCAAAAATGATATAAGTTTTATTGATTAAACTGAAGGTCTGAAGCTGCTAGTATTCAGAAATAACGAAAAAGACGAAAACAAATCGACGGAAGTTAAGATATAACTGTACATTCTATATTGGCCCAGAAATGGACGAGTTGTACGGCACTGGCTGAAATAGCGGAGCTAGCAACAAATTCGTTGGGATAACGACGCTAATGTACTCGTACGGCCCTTTCTGGAACGCTTACGCCGTTAGAAGCCTAAAAAGTGATCTAAAGTGGCCGCAATCGAGCATTGAATACCTGTATGGAGGGGCGGAGCCCGTATCGATGGGCGGAGCAAGGATGATTTCGTGACTGACTACGGCTCAAATACGGTCATTTGGACTCGTTTTTAACGCTTGCAACTTCGTGAGGGCTCTTCTAGGGCCTGCACGACCCCACTAATGTAGTTATCTCCAACAAGTTTTTCGAGCGTGTCTGCTGCCTTTAATCGAAAAATCTTCCGATAAAAGGGTACCGAATGGCCGAAAATGGAACCCGAATTTTTCGAAAGCTTTAGAAATGTACTCGAAATTATTGGAAAATTGCAATATTTCTGCCTGCGAATTTCCGCCACTGTTTTCTGCCGAAATTCTTCTGTAATCTGGTACAACGTGCTCTCTTCGATCAGCACAGTCTGTATTCTGCTTTTTATTCACTAGCTGCCCTATTCTCAATTCGAGTAATGTAACTGAAGTGAAGCCGTTTTGTGTTCGTACACTGACCAGCATGTAAAGCCTAGCTTGCTCGGATGAGTCCGGGAGGAAGAAGCAGCGGAGCGGTCGGTCATGGCAAAATATAACAGCGATAAGGAGATTTTGACACGATAAGCCCGATAAGTCTTACTTCGACCGGCTCAAAATGAGTGAGCTAGGCATACATGCTTCACTTTCTCCTCTTGCAAGTGAACTCTCTGTGTTTGGAGCGGTCATCCCGAATGAAATGTACTTTTCAATAACTATTTTCGGATGTAAGCTATGAATATACCCTCCTTGACTGCCTGGAATCACCCTGAGGCAAGGCGTAGCCGTTTTCCTACGCTTCGTGGCAAGGAAAGCCTCGCCAAAATGAACTCGTCAAATGAACACGGTCGCGGTGTTGCCTCAAAACTGCACCTGTTGGGAAGCCTAAAACGAATGAGTCCAAGTCTATGGAAAATCGACAAAGGAACTACAAATTTGTGATCATCACCCCAAATAACCCCATGTAGAAGTTCTTAGGTAGATCTGAAACAGTCATCCTAAACGCTCTGAGAAGCTTCTGATTGATATGAAGTCTCAACCAACAACCGCTACAAGTTGAGAACGCCATTACTCTATGCAATGTTAGGGAACACGCTTTCATCTGTGTTTCGTTAATGGGGTTAATTCTGGGCGCTGAACACAAGGTCTTCTGAGTTCCGTTTCAAAAAAATTAATAGAATTCTGCGCGCTTCGGAAGGTACAAAAAGTACAAAAACGACCGTTTCGAGCTCATAACTTTTTGAAACCAACAGATTGGGTTGAAATACTACACAGTTTTAATACATATGCCCAAGCGATATCAACGACAAAAACTCGTTTTTGCAGATGCGCTCAACGGACTTGATACAATACCCGCGCTAAGTTTTGTAAAAACGGGGAGCATCTGGCAAACTTGACAAAAAAGCGTCCGATGCATGCAACTTTTTTGAATGAAGACTTTTTTGAATTATATTCACTATCATATTCACAGTATAAATTGCTAACTAATCATGTCACTTGTGTGCCGAAGTTCCCTAAGAGCACTTCGTTTTTGAAGGAAATAGTTTTTGTAATGGTTTTTCAAAAAACGTCGCGCGCGGCGAATGCGGCGAAAATTTGAGCAGTATTTGTACAAGCAATGGAAGAGCAATCTGTATGCTTTCTTCATAAATTAGGTGCAGGTGGGGAAATTTCAAGTTTTGTATAGGATGAATTTCTGAAATCCTTCATTTATGAGTCCGAGGATTTCGCAACAAAACTCCGACTTTTCAGGTAGTTCTCGAGCGTGTTTAATTGAGGATTTCGAAAATTCAACCTGAACGAACCTTGAGATTCTCTCACCTGCACCTAAATTTTGAAGAAAACATACCGATTGCTCTCTCATTACTTGTAAAAATACTGCTCAAAGTTTCACCGCACTTCGCCGCGCGCGACGTTTTTGAAAAACGATTGCACAAACAATTTCCTTCGAAAACGAAGTGCTCCTAGGGAACTCCGGCACACAAGTGACATGATTAGGTAGCAATTTATTCTGTGAATATGATAGCGTTTTGAGAATTTAAAAAAGTCTTCATTCAACAAAGTTACATGAATCGGACGCTTTTTTGTCAAGTTTGCCAGATGCTCCCCGTTTTTACAAAACTTAGCGCGGGTATTGTACCTCCCTTGTAAGACAACAATTTTCTTCACACTCTTACTAAAACCTGAGATCGCATCGAATAACTCGCTACAATCTCGTCAAAAGCTAGAGGCGCGTTTATTCAAACTGCTACCTGGTCAGCTTGGAATGAAAGTTTCCCGAATCAGCAATTTGATTCATTCGAAAACCATGGAAGGATAGGTAACGATCTCTGTTCCAATGCTCAAAACCAATTTTTTTTTCACGGGAAGAGCAGGTTGGTCTCCCTGAGCTTAAGGTTTCGTTTATAGTTCTGGCCTGCGACCCGATCCCGATCGATACTCATGATTATCCTGCTATCGCATCGCAGCGCGATCGAACTCGGAAATATGTCTAAAGCACAACGCAACACCAAATTCACCTAAACACTTGTATATATATACAGCTCGTTCGAACGTATGGCTGGTACGAGGTTATTGACTCTCTACAGTATAGAGCGAATTTTTCATTGCGAAAACGGCTTTTCATGGCACTTTTTCGATCATTAAGCACCGAATTGTCATAACTCACTTCAAAACTGATGAACTGAATTTTGGAGGGAACTTCCTTGGTCCTCTCAGCGAGCCGAATTCAATGGTATGCGTAGAAAGCCTTTTCGACGTCGGAAATTTGTCGAAAAACATGTATTTCCTTCTGGAAATTCCGCTGACCACAGGGTAAAATATGACAAACTTCTGCTATAATGATCGTTTAATCAGTTCTGAATGAGGGCATTCGAGGACGGAATATGAAATTCGCGATAGTTTTGTGGAGTTGAATCAATTATTTCGCAACATTAATGAATGGAACTCGTTGAAAGTAATGAAAAATGACTTTAAAATCGTAATTCAACCACTTTGAAGTGAATTTACGCGATGTGGCGCTTTCTGAGCGCCAACGTTTGGGAAACACCGTGTTTGCAGTAAAAAACTGCGCTCTTCTGTAGAAACTTTCAATAGGGCAGTGTTACACAATTCTTGTTAGCTCTTTATTTCACGTTTGTCTTACACAGAGTAATAAATGGAATGAAATTAATGGATAAATGATGTGTGCATTTACGTGAAATAAATATGTGAGTATTTGAGTTTTCGAATTATCCGGGAAATTGGAACTGTCCGGCTTCGCAAAAACCAGAACCACTTAAATATTTTATTGTTCTTTTGAACATCCGCCTTTTGCGGAAATCGAATATTCTTTGAACCTGATTTGGTAAAGGATGGTTTCTGCACGCACTCTTCATTCCAAAATATCGCTCCAGCCGCGAAGCGGCTGGAGAGGTTTGGTTTTTCTATTAGATGTCAGTCACAGAATAAAAAAGTGCAATTGTATTCGCTCATTTTTTGAGGAGTCGAATACTTAAGTAAGAGATTGAGTAAATGCATATATTGATTTGACTCACAATCAGAGCGAAGACAAGATCTGGCACGTATTCAACCCTTGAATTTTTTTATGGTCTTATTTGTTCAAAATCATTCATTTTACTAGTGAAAGAAAACTTTGCTAGTTGAAAAGCACCAATTAGAAAAAAATTGGAGATCCCTTGAACATCCCTCAGAAGAAAAATGAAAATCTGAAAATGAGAACCACATCCCTTCAAAGGAAACGGATAGTTTAATGGCGGAAAACTTAGCTGCTGTGTTAGCTGAGTGGACGTATTGATTTCGCAGGACAACGAATGATTTTGGTGATCATGTCTAACAGATCACAGCCTGGTGATGCAATGGAAATCCATCTTGAGTATGATATTGTTGGGATTATCGAAGTGTGATCGAGGTGACGAATTATGTGTGTAAGCTACGACTCTCCGTAATGATGCACAACATTCTACTATTTTTCCCCGTGATTGAAATTTGTTGACACTACCATGCTAATCACGGATGAGAAACGCTACTTGATTGAATTCAGAAAAAAAGCAAAATGATTTTTAACCTTCATTAAACTCTTCCACACTTCACAATATCGTGAGGACTGAAGTGTCCACTTCTACAAGAGTAGCGAGCAGCGACGCCGTTCTTGTCACCTGGGGTGCGCTCCAAAAGAAACTTTGATCGGAAATTTATCCGTGGGAATGTAACCAAGGTATTGTGAAACAGCTTGTGGTTAGAGTTTGCTTGAGTGTGGCATGAGAGAAGCAAATTTGTTCCTGAAAACGCAACCATGCCCCCTTCTGTGAGCGCAGCCAAATGAGTGCGCGTGTGTGCATTTGCACGCTTGTATCAGCATAGGTTTTTTGTGTAGACAAGGGTTGGCGCGTGAACATTCAAGCACGAATGAATGTGGGTGTGCGTTGTGTGTGCGCATGTGAATGCAGGTGAGCGTGGTTGCGCTAGCGTGCATATGAGGCGCTAGTCATACTCCTCACCGCCAGCGCATCGCGAGCGGGGGCGTGTCGTCAGAGTATGAATACTTTGTGACGCGCGTCACACGCGCCACGCGGTTGCTTAGGCCATCGCCGCCATTGATGAGCGGGCGTCACGTGCGTGCCTCGCCGGCGTGGCGTCAGGCCATTCATACTCTAACGCCACGCCCGCGCATGACGGGCTGGTATTGAGGAGTACGAATAGCGCTTAATTGTGGAAGAGGAGGAAGCGTACTTGCGTGTGCAAGAGTCTGTCTCACCAAATCACAGAGATACCTTCTCGATTCCTTAGCTTCGGGTTTTCCTTTGGTTGTCTTCGCGCCTTGCCATTTTCTCTGAATTTCGAGTGTCTCGCTTTCGAACTGCCATCCTTACGGATCCCTAAACCTCCAATTCGAATGTTAAGACCGAATTTCATGGTCTGTCAGAATTCGCCAATTTTCTGATGGATTACGGGAGGTGCCCGGTAAATTACGGAGGAATCTTGTGGTAACTCTCTGGTAATCTGGCAGAATATGCCAACACCAGAGATCAGGGCGAATTCTCTGGCAAAATTTCCGTAATCGGGCAGTAATTGCAGATTTACCAGTGATTGCCCGAAAAACTATGGTAAATTTCTGGTACTACCTCGGCCTGAGTATGAACCTCTTAACCTTGCAATAATTCTTTGACATTCTATTGGTGTACAGTGTCCTATCCCAATTGAGTTGCTCCGTCTCCGCATGTATAGGTGTGACCCGAGCCTTGTGTTAGCACATGAGCGAAGCCAGTCTTCACATCCTAGAGTAATTAACAGGCACCACCACAGGTACTTACCATTCGAGATCTGCTGACCCGTTATTGCTGACGAGGCGTCCCTACCTGGGGTCCGCCCACTCTTGGCTACTCGAACCTCGTATGCCCCATTATGCCGGCTTTTGTAATTATCGCTTATTCGTTTTTTTTTTCAAATATAAGATTCATTTAAGCTATTCAATCTGAGTTTTCGAGCAATTTAATTACTCGTTTTCTAATATATTCCATTCATTCGTGAGACTCAATCGTATTCAATTTTTTTGCTTTTTGAGTACTATGTTCAACAGGAGAACTGAAAGATTTGATTTTTCGAATTTTAAAGTATTTTCGGATCACTACACTTGATCATTCGGCCTGAAAAAAAGTTCAAAATATTTATGATGTGTTAGATAGGTTTTCCGATACTTCATTCCAATCGAATTCATAACGGGTATACAAATTTATTTATTCATCCGAGAAAAACATGTGGATTCTTACTCGGATTTAGTCATTCATTCGGAAATTTGAGAAGGGCTTCATTCGAAAAATTTACACATTCGGGAATTTTAAAAACGCATTCTTGCTTATACAAGTAGCGTAGGTTTCAACGAGGAAAGTCGAATACTGTGTGAAAAAGGCCACGCCTTGAATGTTGAATAGCATTATAGTTGTACAATTTCGAAAAAAAATGTCGAACAAACGAAAACTGAAAAAAACATCTTTCGAAACAACGAAAAATTAAAAAATTCGAACTAACATATTTAAACCTTTCGAAATTTCGAAGTTGGAACGAACGAAAAACTAAGCGAAATTTCGGATTTTTTCGAAGTTTGTTCGAAAAAATTCCAAACGAACGATTCTCGAAATTTTTCGAAATTTCTGTAGGTCGAACGAACGAATTCCGAATCTAATAGAAATTTTGATTTTTTTCGAAAGTCGTTCGAAGTTTTGGATATTTCGAATTTCGTTCGAAGTTTACGATTTTTTCGATACTCCTAAGAAGTTTCGGATCTTTTTTCGAAACCGGTCTCAACGCTTTATTCACAACGCTTGGTCAGAGAATTTCGAATACTTGGTCTCCATTAGTATTCTTCGATTTCTACTAAGTCGTGTTCGCTCACGCTCACGACAACTCGGCCCGAGAAATAAACAAACAGCGTAACCTAGGTTCGAGAAGCGTTTTCAGAAGTGGAACGATTTTTCAAAAAAATCGAAAAATCAGATCTCGAACGAATGAAAATTGAGAAAGAAATTTCTTTGACGAAATTTCGAATGAACGAAATTTGAAAAAAAAATCGTTCGACAAAATTTCAAGGTCTAAAAATAAGAGAATAATTACTGCTGCTTAAATCAGTGCTTACAAATTTATTTAAAAAACTGACGCTTTTGATTCATTTAAGTCCTACAGATGTAGTGAGAGATTTCCTTCCGTAATCATACCGTTTTTTAGATATACATGTGTTCATATATATTCTTTTTCTTATTTGTTTATTTTATTTTAAATTATTTGCTTGCGAAAATGTGATGGGCTGTCGAGAGGAGAAATCACGAGAAAAGCTGCTGTGGAGAATAAAACGAAGATTTGTCGAGAATAAGACGAGGAGTTGTCGAGAATTAGGCCAAAAGTTGTCGAGAATAAGCCGAGGAGTTGTCGAGAATGAGTCGAGAATTAGGCGAGAAGTTGTCCTGAATTCGTACGAATTCTGGACAACTTCTCGCCGGATTCTCGACTTTTTTCGCCTGAGTTACGTGGGATGGGAACTAATATAAAGGCAATTATACTACTTAGGCGGTGCATGCCGTGGTTCAAATGTGGATAACATAAAAGAACACGAATTTGAACAACACCGAGAAAGAAATCGGCGAGTTTAGTTGGAAATTCGATCGATTCTGCAGTATGACTCATGTGTGCCACTTCGGAGGTGTGTCGAACGCGGAGCCGACGGGAAACTGAAAGCCGGCACACTCAACGCGGTGCCGACGCGGTTTTGCGGAGGAGCCGTGTTGTCGACGCTACCTCTTTATCGAATTGCGGAGCCGACATAAAGCTATCGCGGGGCCACTGCGTCACACACCACTTTTCCACGATCATGGAGCCGATAATCAACTGCCGATAGCAGCGAGAATCTCGGGGCAATCGCGAGACCAGCGATACCGATTTTCTCAGAGACATTCACCTCATTTTCGCGGCATAGTCACCCCAGTGTCACCTATCTTAGCGGCAAATTCACTCATACAGTGAATTTAGCGCGGCGAATTAGGACTTCATGCCGACTTGTACATGAGCATCAAGTCTTTTTTGCCGAGGCATCAAGTCTCGAATTGGCAGAGTTGACTACACTATGTAACAAATTTTAACTTTTTCTTCTGTTCCTGGGTTGAAATGGTGTTTTCCGACCCGTTAGGTCTAGAACAGACAGGAAATCGCTGTTATTCCAGATAAACTTCGCTTTTGTGATCAGACAATGAAATTCGGAGAATCGCGTATTTATGCAAGACTATTTTGTTCCTGGCTTCTAAGTGTTATATTTCAAATGTTTATGTCTAAGGTATGTGAAAAATGACTTTATTTGGCACAAACTTTGCTTAAACGACTGTCAGAACGAAGAAAACCTCATTTTTTGTGAAATTAGAAAGATTTTTATTCATTTTCGGCATTATGAACAGATAAAACAAAAATGCTCAGGAAATAGACAAACACGTTGTCGGAAACCACTCAACAAGGCTAAAAATGCAGATTTTCTAGATTTACGATTTTACTGTAGATCGCTCTCTCGGAGTTAAACCCAAATGCAGTCCCCTCATGGTTTCGTTATACTGTCCTAGGCAGAGACGTTCAAAGTCCAATATATCTTGATGGAAGGGCTCGCCTTGCTCGTTGAGTTTGATAAGATGCGAATCAATGATATGGGCTTTCAGAGACATTCTGCATCCTATTTAGGCGTAATTCTTTATGAGATTGCACTAACTCCACATAGCTTTCAGCTTTGTGATCACCTAGAAGCCGAACAACTGCAACGAAATCGCTCGAAGTCGTTCCCTCCGTCCTGCTCAACAGCTTTGCGAAACCCTCACATTTTATGATCCTCTTGTTCGGTGGTCCGACGAATATACCAGCCCTGACTTTAGCATCGAACAGAGTCGTTATTAGGACAGTATAACGAAACATGATGAGGGACTACATTTGGGTGCAACTTTGAGAGAGTGATTCACAGTACAATCGTAAATCTAGAGAATCTACACATTTCTGGGCCATGTTGAATCCTTTCCGACTGTGTTTGTCTAATCTGTGTTAACTTTTTTGTTTTTACCTGTTCATAATGTCGAAAATGAACAAAAATCTTTCTATTTGCATAAAAACGGGTTTTCCAAAGCTGTTGTAGTGTACGCGAAGTTTGTTCTCAATGAAGTTATTTTTTCACATACTTTGGGCATAAGCAATTGGAATATAACACTTAGAAGCCAGGAACAAAAAATCGTGTTACATAGTGTTATCAAATCAAACTTCATCTGCGGTGCAAAATTCTTGACCATACGCTTCGCAGATGTGGGATCGTAATGCGATTCAGCAGGCTTCGCATCGGACTTGATTGCCATCACAATAAGAGAAATGTTTAGCGAACGCTAGACTTTCCTAAGCAGCGATACCACATACGGATCGAAAGCTTAGTTCAAGACTCGTGAAAATTCGATCCGAAGCTTTCAAATTCTCAGCAGTGCAAGTTCTATCTTGTCTATCTTTGTTGGGCTCTACAACGTTGTCGCAAGCTTCAGCAATTGAGCTCTCACTATGTCAACGTCCTCATACTAGGACAATGAAATTCAAAACAAGTTTATTGTAAGACATAAATGTAAGTTACTTGAATGTCCTCAAGTAATCTTGAGTTTATATATACATGTAACATACATTTATATTACATGTAACTTAAATTTTATATTAGCATGTAAGTCACACTTATGTGAAATTAGAAAGATTTTTATTCATTTTCGGCATTATGAACAGATAAAAACAAAATGACGCAGACGACACGCGACACAGAAGGCGCTGTCCCAGGAAACACACACGCTACGCAACAAGGCTAAAAACGCGCGTGCAGACGGCCTTCCTTCTAGATTTACGATGGGGTCACTGTAGCATCAAACTTGGGTAATTGAACCCAAAATGCAGTCCCCCTCATGGTTTCGCGTTATAGCCTGTCTTCAGGCAGAGTGCGTTCGTACATCCCCTGGTAATATATCTTGATGAAGGGCCTGATTTTAAGCCATTCTACGTTGAGTTTGATATTGTGCCACGGTTACATGTATATGGGCATTTCAGAGGCATTCTGCATCCTATTCACGCAGTGTCTTCTCAGATTGCATCGAAACACATAGTTACTTCGCTTGAAGGGATCACCTAGGAAGCCGTGAACAACTGTAAGTTACTTGCTCGAAGTCGTTATCTCAAGTCATTTAAAGGCAGCTGTTCACGATAGCAATCTTCGATTTTGAGATTGATCACAACTGATTCGGTGGTCTCGACGAACTATACCAGCCCTGACGAAGAAACCGGGAGAAAAACAGTCGTTATTAGCCGATGCATAACGAAATCCCAAGCATCAGGGACTACCTCTTTGGGTGCAATCTTCTGAGAGAGTGATCCGTAAAATAGACAATCGGGGAAATCTAGAGAATCTGGACACTTGGGCCTTGTTGCAATCCTCTCCGGATTCTGTGTGTTGTCTAATCTGTGTTAACTTCTTCTTCGTTTACCTGTTCAACTAATACTTATTTGAATAAAACAATATTCTTTCCATTTTCGATTAAAACGGGTTTTCTCCTGTGTTTTTGTAGTGTACAACCACCGTGAAGTTTGTTTCTCCAATCCAGACATTTTTTCGTTATTAGTCCAGGCCATAGAATGAAATGTCACTGAGAATGCCAGGAACGAATTAGTGCGTTATGTTGCCGTTATCAAACCAAATTCATTGGTGCAACAATTCTTGCTAAGTAAACGCATTCGTTTTGAGGGAAAACTTCGTCAAATGCGAGAATCATCGTGAACACTCGGACTTGGAAAGTTACATGTAACATATCGGAGGCGCAATTGTTTACGCAGTATCCTGCCAGACTATGTTAGCATGTAACTCAAATACGGATCTGAAAGCTTAGTTCGAAGACTCGTGAACTTACTATCGAAGCTTTCAGATATGTATTTACAAGTTCTATCTTGTCTATCTTTGTTGTGCTTACAACGTTGTAAAGCTTCAGCAATTGAGCTCTCATTTTTCTGAGTACTGCTTCCACCTCTTTTGCACCTCTTTGCATAAGGTCTGCAAATATTTTTTTTGCATCAGGTCAAAGCTCTTCATGCGTCTTCTGCGGCAGACCGGAGTCTGTAGCGAAACATAAACTAAAGCTGAATTATCTACAGCTTTTCTCTCTTTGGCTCACATAACACCTCATACCTTCGTGCCGAAGCTCTTAGAGGAGGAAAAATATTCCAAAAATTACACACGAATGCTATTACCCGCACCGAACATTTAGGAAGATAGCACACAATATCCTCGCCATCGTTTTTAACCTCAGCGCTCGAGGAGACAAAAGAATTTCAAAATCGTGCAAACCGAAATGAAGCGTCTGAAATGAACGAATGTCAGTTTTAACAAAAAGGCACCGGGAACGAGGGTACCAATCGACAGGAAGTGTTCTAAAAATCATTTCTAGATAGATGAAAAAATAACCTTTTTTCAAAAACTGAACTTACCCTACCCCCTCCCCCTCTGGACATTGGAAAATCGGTCAACAATTCGAAAAAAGGGTCGTCGGTATATGACTCTAGTGCAAGAGTGGAAACTGTAGACAGATGTTAGAAAATGTTAACGTCCGGAGATGAGCTGATGAAATCGATTTTGAGCCGAGTTATGGCCGGTCAAATGTGCGGTGGTCCCACGGTGGTTCAAAAGCTTTATAGGACCACCGTGTCCAAAAAGGGAGGGCGAAGAGGTTTACGGTTTCCCAAGTGTTTTTCAGCTACCCATCTGGCTGAATTTATTCAATTTTGGAAGATCACGGAAAGCTTTTCATCCCCTTCGGAATGGTGAGGCTTCAAAAATTAAAAAAAAAACCTCCAAAATGAAAATAGTCAATAACGTCTCCCAATTTTTTCACTTTTCCTAGAGGGTCGTTTTTTAGCCGAAAAAATGTCCCTCTGAAAGGGGGGGTCGTTGTTCAGAACGACACGGACCACCGCTGCGCCTGACCCTGGTTGTGTCCTGCAATCCACTGCAGTACACACAAACAGGGGCGAGACGTCCTACTCTTCGCCGTTGCCATCGATGTTTTAAAAAAGGGCGTCGCGTCATGGACAAGAAACCCTGCTCTGCGTGAGAAGCTCTAGTCGTATGCGCATCTGTCAAAGAAAATTACTGCATTATACTCAGTGCGTAGGCCGCAACAGCATCGCCCATTTCGAAGCAGTTAAAGGTAGCAAAAGGTTGGAGATATTGTCAGTGAACGCATAGGTTTCCAATTTGGCGTCCACTTGGGCGTGAAGCTGAAAATAGCCAATGGGGTGGACTGTTTTGCGATTCTTTGTTTTCAGTGCCGTTTGAAATGTCCAGCTCCTCAGGAACCTCTACGATCCGCGATGATCTGGCCAATGGTATATCCTCGTCCCGCTTTTGTCTGCCTACTTTTTCCTCTCTTTCACTTCTGCAGTATCGATTGTGCTGCTCATCATCAATCGCGAAGGCTATTTTCCTGAATTTGACAGATTTTTGAGCTATTGCGTTACAATCGGTAAGCTCATTTTGTTTGGATAGTTAGAAACAAGTAAGAAGCATATCTGGCCTTTATCATACGCTCCAGTCGCGAGGCAGCTGGAGTGGTTCGGTCGAAAGGTAGCGTTGAATGGTATGAAGTAGTAAAAAAGCTAGGAAATGAAGTGAAATTAACAAAAGTACGATTTGGTGGTCGATCATTTCGCAGGCTTCTCCGTTAAAGGCAGTGTTCACGATGATTTTCGATCTCGAGTTTTGCACTCAAAGCAATGCGTTGGCCACCAAGTATTACCAAAATTACGAAGAAACGGCGAAAAAGGGACCAAAACACCCTATTTCGGTGACATTATTCTCTGGCCTGATTGTCCGGTTGGATGAACAGCTTCTCGGTGGTTGTGGCCGGTGAAAAATGGGGTCAATCGAAAATGGAAGAATATTTTGTGCAAAACAGCTTTAGTTAGGGTCCAAAGGAAGGCACGGAGCAACAGAGAGTAGGGAACTTTAAAGGACGGGTCCACAAAAGATTTCATTTTCCCAACCAACAGTTCCATTGAGAGTAAAAAGGCGGTCGGATTGTACATGATTTCGTGTAGTTCTGGCTCGTTTTTCGCTATTTTTTCGTCATTTCAGCTCTACCCGGTGACCACCCAATTGTTCTAGCAGATATTCTCGAATTTGAAGATTATCGTGTACACTGCTTTTGAATTTGAGTTTGTGATAAAGTTGATATGCATATATTATAATATAAAATTTTCATAAATTTTGCCTGAGTTCTTCTTACAATACCCGCACTAATTTACTCAAAAAAGCCGCTTGCGACTTTTCGTCATAACTCGGCCCAAAGTGCTCCGTTCGAGCAATGAAGGACATAATTCGGATCAGCATCGAGAGCTCTTTGTTCTGGAGCTCCTCGCATGTCTTACGGCCAAACAAGGCATATGGGGCTAATACAATCAATCGAGTTGGCGAAAGGGAAATTCAAATATTTTGTGGTTAGTTGAGGTAACCTTAACAGTGTTAACGTGATAGACAACAATTTAATAAACTATCTGCGGCTGACCGACTTTTTCTGCGAAATCGTTTTTTTTTGAATTTCTAAACCCGAATATTACACCATTTCTACAGCCACAAGCCTCATCTTGCTTACATTCACAGAGAGTAGCTATGTTTTTCATGAACTGTGCCTGAATCCATTCATGGTGGAAAACTTTTGAGAAAATTTAGGTCGTGAAAAGTGTTTCGCAGCGACGTCAAATGAGTGATCTTGCACGTAATCGCGCCCGAATTTCCTTTTAACGCGCGCTGCCGCGTCGCGCCCCTTCGCAATATAGCGTGTTTACTCACGGCGTGGCCTTATTGACGTTTAGATACTTGCTTCCTGTTGCTGTTTTCCTCGAGTTCCTCATTTTTATGTGCGACTAATCATATGTTTGTAGTTCTTGTTGCCAATCGTCCGCCCCACTTCTATTCAGAAGCTAGAAATAATTGTTCCAACGGTACCCTTTTGAAAAATGTTTATTTAGTCCTAGCTTTTGTTTTTTGGTCCCTTCACTTGTCGCGTTCAGTTCTAATGTTTTGCATCTTGTGTCCGACTGCCGAGTTACACTGTCCTGACTTGCGCAGTCTTTTTCAATGGAATTTCCATTTTGCTTAGGCGAGAGGATCCATTGGCGATTTAGAGATTTTGGGGTGAAGAAATGAAGATTTTGGAAGACGGCTTTGGCAAAGCCTATTAATAACGCGTCGAGTTCGGGACAACGGTTTGCTCGGACCCTGTTGGTAGATTTGGGCACCTTTTTCGATTACCGATTCTGAAGGAAAAACCAAAGCAAGATAAGTTATTATGATCTTATACGCCGAGTTTTTTTGCAGAATTCTCTGTAACTCCTCATTCTTTCGACCTCTTACAAGGGACCACTTCGAACATAAAATGGAGTTTTGAAAACGGTCTTTGAGGGTTGTAGAGGAGTTAAAAAGAAACAATTTGAGATTTTAAAATTTCCCTCAGTCCTCACGGGTAGATCAAAACGATCAAAAAGGAAAGAAACCAGAACGTTGGATTGGGAGGACGTAGCACAAATGTGAGCTATACAGTGGCCTTGAAATCATCTGGAAAAGGTTCTCCTAAAAGTTTGAAGATGAAATCTAGCTAGGTTCTCGAGTTATGACTTGTCCATTGATCCCCTGAACAATGTTCGTTGCATTCAAACCACCGATCACTGCAATGTGATAGTCGGGGTGAGCTAGCAGCACACCGTGGCTCAGTCGGTTAGGTGTTGGATTACGAAGCAATTGAAAGATGGTTCGAGTACTGCGGGATCATTACTGCATTATGGCTGGTAGTAATGACATTTCTATGTATTCACCTTAATTGTTTTGAGTTTTAACAGTGTCTCTTGTTTTTTATACCTCTTTTCTCATATCGCAGAGGTAACGTGATATAAACGGAGAACGGTTCACATCAATGTTAGAAGCTATAGAAATTCCGAGATTTCGACAATTGTTAGAATATCAAGAATACCCTTACCCTTCTCTCCACATATGCCACAGAAAAACCGTCCTTAAAGGCAGTGTTCACGATAAGAATCGTTTTTCTGCTTTTCCGCCTATCTTGAAGACGGTCCCACGCTGATTCCAATGATGTTTTTGAAATCGTACAAGACCTTCTAGGAAAGGAGTTATGGTCCCTCAAAAATTGAGCTAGGGAAGCATGGTGGACGAGTTGTCCAAGGCTTGTAACTTCCGTCTTTTGCAGCCGATGTATACGAGCTGACCTGAGTAAAGAGAGAAATCGAGAATGAAGGGAAGAACGGGGGGCCATTGATCGGAAACCATCGCTCATCTCGCAATCTCAAGCATTCATTTGTTCACGTCGGTGGGCGTGGAAAGTTCATCTGGGTGTAAAGAGTTGACGGGCGTCCAACTTTGGGGCCGTAGGGGACCGTTCCGAGCTCATTTTTTTTTAGTTTTTTCAACGTTAGGCTTGCGCTAGGCCCCGTAGCTGCCGATCTCCACCAAAAAATCACACATGGTTTTTATCGTGGACACTGCCTTTAGTTCGGAGAAATACTTTAGGGGACTTATTTTGATATATGACGCTGGAAAAAAAAGTTCGGACAAAATGAAACTTCGTGGACTTGTTCCTTGATCAATGATCAATCTTTTTAGAAATAATTGTTGTAAACAGAAGTGGGTTTACCTAAACTACAAAATCCATTGAAGCAACCTAATACTTTAGCGCATGGCTCGAAGACTCGAGACAGTTGTTTCATTATCAATTCCCGAATATTGAGTAGAACAGAACCACTCCTTAAAAAACGCATCTTACAAGGGAACCACTTTTATTCAGCCTGGCCATTCTGGATTAAATGTAGTTTTCTGGTGCCATTATGGACGTAGAATCCGAGTGTGCACTTCGCAGCTTATCTGAAAAATAGAGAAGCTTTCATGAAAAGAAGATATAGTCGTTTTTTAAAGACTCGCGGCAAGGCAAGGATACCACCCATCAGGGAATTTTTAGGGTGGTTTGGTAATTTTTTTCGAATTCGGCTTTAAACTTGTATGTAGGGTAATCTAGGGTGCTGAACACGAATCTTGAGATCGTTTGTCGAAATTCTGATGTCTACTGTAGATTACGGTAGTTGTCATGACATAGAGGGCCTAAACCTACCTTAATAATTTGAAAATTGACAAATGAACATCAAATTCGTATTCAGCACCCCGAATAACCCCCGTTCAGAAATTTGGAGTCAATTCTGAGGCTTTGACCCAACTACCGTATACCCACCGTAATCTACCGTAATCTGTCGAAAATCGATGAACTGACCTCAGATTCGTTATGAGCACTTTAAAAACCCCCGAAAGCGAAGTTTGAGGCCCAAATTTTTTCTCGACCTTTGGAGCCCCATGACTCATGGGCCTGAGGTACGAAGCTCAAGGCCTTTTTTTGGGGGGTTCAGAGGTCGAAAGGTTTTTCCGCCCAAACTCAGCCCCAGGGGTTAATTTGGGACGCTGAACACGAATATGGGGTCCGTTTCCTCTTTTTTAGCGGGTTTCGTCAGAGTAGCGTGCATTGAAAGGCATTTTACCTACCGCAACCCATTGTTTTGGTGGTTTTTGAACTACCCGTGAGGACTGAGTGAAATTTTAAAATCTTAAATTGTTTATTTTTAAGCCCTCTATATCTCTCAGAAGACCGTTTTTTGAAACTCCATTTTTTGTTCCAAGTGGTCCCTTGTTAGTCATGAACGAAATGAATGTTCTTTAGAGTTGCCTTTGCTAGTTGTGTTGCATGAATACGCGCTGCCACCTCGGCATCCTTTAAATAATTTCGTGTGTCGGCCCTTCTTGCGATTTCTGAACGCAGCGTACCCGTTAGGCAGCGTCCACCACTCGCGAAAGCACGCGACTACGCAAAGTCACTGTTCATCGTGGGCATACAATTCGCTAGCCGCACACGAGCTCTCCCTTTCGTGCGCTCACGCCAGATTGTTCTCGCGCACTAATGCCAGCTTCAAAAAGGAGGCAGCAAGCTCTAGGCTTACTGCTCCCTGAGGCAGGAGGCATGAAATCTGTCGTAAAACTATTGTCCTTTTTTCCCATAATCCCACCCACGCCATCGCAAACCGTGGGAAGAAATCTGCCTTTGCGCCAATTACAGCGATTTAGCACCCGGTCAAAAGTCGCCACGGATGGAATCAGCACGAGTCACGGGGTGTCTGCCCGTAATAAATTGCGAAGACTAGCTTCCACAGCGTCGAGGAGCGTTAAGAGGCACTAAATAGCGGTAACGTGCGCTCTCGCGACGTTTGGACACCGCCTTATTGTATTTTCAACTCCGATGTGCCACTTGACCGCATCAGGGCAACTAAAAAAACGCTGATCAATTCAGTAACCTCAGCTAACCTCAGCGGTCAACAAGTATCGGAATTGAAGCACTCGGAAAACCTGTCCGTGATATTCGTACCACGAGGCGAAACCAAGCCAAGTGGTTTCTAATTGTTTTACGTTACCACCACTAGCTAGCTTTTCTCTTAAAAACAGAGAATAATCTTTTCTTTGTTAATTTCGACATGTGCTTTGCGAACTTGTCAGTCGACATTGCAGTTTCTTCCATTTTCTTAATTTGCGTACCATTCACAAACAATTCGCAGCCGCTAGAAGAAAATGCGAGCAGCAAGTAGAAACAAGAAATGAAATTACAATGGAAATTGGAAATTAGTACACCAAAGGTACGATTATTCTAAAATTTCAAGAGCTTAACTAACCTGTGCTGACTGAAATAGAACGGATGAATCCTTGTTGTGCTGTGAGCAGTGCGTACGTTGCATCTGAGGTTCGCTAAGTACTGCTGATTTTCCTAGAAACGTGCACAAGGCGACATCAGCACAACACCGTGAGTAAACGCGCTATATTGCGAGGGGCGCGAAGCGGCAGCGCACGTTGAAAGGAATTTCGGGCGCGATTACGGTAGTTCGTCCTTTAACCCGGTTGTGCCGAATCTTTTTTGTTTCGAAACTTGAAATCGATTTTCTTCGTTTCTCACCTGCTCGTCTCTTTCCTGCATTCCGGTGTCCGAGCCCATTTCTCACGCAGTGCTGCTCGATTTACCAACTTCTGGAATAAAAGCTATCTCGAGTGCCTTTTTGCACCATTCTTCACAACCAATTTGTCCCTTCTTGGACTTGCTCCTTCGTGAACAGAGGAGATGGTTTGTCTTCTCACAAATATTCACCTAGAGTTTCGTTCAGAGAACCGGTTCGGCCCCCCATGTGAGTATTTGGGAGGTGAATACCTGTGATTAGACAGCGATAACTATACAGTGAACAATTTATTAAAATTAATAACATAAAAAAACTGCCAGTAGGTGAGTGCGACCACGTAGGCCTTGGTCGAGGAAGAGAAATAAGGTGGCGGGCGGCGTCGAAGGCCTCGTTGATTTCGTAGATCATCAATACGGCTGGCGCGTAGATCGCTTCTGGGGCGGCTGCTCGTCATCCTTCCACATAAATCGTAAACCGTAAATCGTAAACAGCAAAGATAACCCCTAAAATATTATTACTATTGTGAAACAAGAATTGGAATACTTTCTTTCAGTAAGTAAGAAAGAGTTGTTCCAGGAGTTCGTTGCTTTCTGCGCTGTAGATTTAGCTAGGAGTATATATAGGAGGGGAAAACATTTTTGCATGTTTGGGGATCCAGCGAAGACTCAATAGAGGCTTCATGCAGTGCCATGTTCACAAACGGCATGATGATCATGCCATGATCATAATATGTAGTACAAGAAAGGGCGTGTTCTTAGGCAGCGTCCATACATGGCGAGAGAGCGCGTTCCAGCTGCTGTGCGCCTCTCATCGCTCCTCAACGCTGGAGGAGCCCATGTCCGCAAATTAACACAGACGAACACCCCCTAGATTCGATTGAAAACGTTTGATCGGGTGATCAATCGCTCGAGTCGGCGCAACAGCTGATGATTTCCCACGGTTTTCGACTCCCATGGTTGGATTATGAAAATTAAGGGCAGTAGCTTTGATACAGGTCTAATGCCACCTGCTTTAGTGATGGAGCAATAAGCTTAAAACTTGCTGCTTGCTTCGTGGTACTGGCGTAAACGCGCGAGAGCGAGCGGGCGAGGGCGCGCGAGATGGAGCGCCAGTGAGCGGCTAGCGAATCGTGTGCCCACGATGACCACCAATTTTGCGTAATCGCACGCTCTCGCCTCGTATGGACGGTGCCTTAGGCGATCTCAGTTGTCCACACGCAGGTTGATTTCTGCCACTCCGAAAACCGATCAGTTTCGGCAACCAAAACTAGGCTTGCTTGGTACGGTAGTCCTGCCTGTCGCCCCGGAAAACGTGTCTGCTACCCTCCAAACTTCCTACTGTCCACCGTTTCGCGTTCTATGACCAGATTAAAATGCGTTCAGTGTTTGACCACTAACCATATTTAGAGGCAGTGTTCACGATAAAAACTGTCTTTCAATTTTCACCAAAAATCGTATGTACCGGGGCCCTTTGCAACTATATTAGCCGAAGAACGGCAAAAAACGAGTCACGGATAGCTCTATACGGCCCTCACACTTCCATGGGCTATGCCCTACCGATTTTTAGCCACTCTTTCGCCATTATTATTGCTATGTATAGAACTTTGTACATTCGATTTCCGGTGAATACTCGGAAACCGTTTTTATCGTAAACACTGCCTTTAATGGGACCGTCATTATACCAGTTATCCGAAGGTAATTTTCCTGATAATGGATCGATTCGGATAATACCGATTTTAAATTCTTCGGATATTGGTTCCATTCAGATAATGCGCTTTTTCAAATTTTCGGATAATGGATCGATTCAGATAATGCCATTTTTCCAATGATTCGGATACGGATATACGGTCGGATAATTTCGGATAACTTCGGATATTTTCGGAGCAAAGTTCAGGCCAAAACGGTGAAAAAATAAACCAGGCACTCAAGGCAAGCCTCTGAAAACATCCATAATTGAGCAAACCGTAGTCCTTCATTGCATTCGCAGCATGTTCACATACAAACTTCAATCTTCATATATGCATATCAATAAAAATATGAAAATTAATCTTCAATTACTCTATCGTCGTTGGGAGGCACAGTATTATCCAAACACAGGTTTAACTCAGGACAACTAGCAAGTAAAAGGTATGCAAAGCAACACTACAAAAAACTACACTGAATAACTAGCCACTTGGTCATCGCACTTGACCACGCCCATTTTTCGGCGCAGCAACGACTCTTCCGATTTCGGAAGGAGGAGGAAAATCCTGGGTTGATGTACTAAATAGAAGGCGGTACGGAAAATTGGCGTGGCCTAGTGCAACTTTATCCGATTTTATCCAAATTTTATCCGATTCTATCCGAATTTTCGACCCTTTGGATAGTGATTCGATTCAGATAATGCCGATTTGATATTTCCCGAATATTCGTTCGATTCAGATAATGCGTTTTTTCAAAATTTCGGATATCGGACTATCCGATTCTCAGATATCCGGTCGTATATCCGAAATGGAATTGATTCGGATACTAAGTATAACCGTCATACCCGTATATCTCTGTTTTCCCTTATAACTCATTCCACAACTCCCTACCAGATATTGCGAAATCCGCCAGTCCGATTCAGTTGTCCGCGTATCTGCTGAGCAACAGGGACCCAATTATATACAGTAGCGGTCATAAATCTGTTGACATCGGCTTTCTTCCAAATTTCTCTGCTCTTACTGGGGCTTTCAATTTCATCTTCTAATGTGAAATTTTCGGTCATAATGTTGAAGTATAATTAAGAATTTTGCAGGACATTAACGCGAAAGTGCATCGATGGGGAAGATTATTTGTCAATATTCGCAATCTGCGACTTTTTGTCTCTACCTGAACTTCAGCCGGAAAAAAAGTAGAAAAGCTGAAACTACTCCTCGCTCGTTCGGAGCTCCTAATTCAGTTGAGAAAACTACGTTTTTCTTTGCTGTGGAGTCTAGTGAAGATGCTCCATCGTCCCCACTGGCATGGTCTTCTGATGCCTTGCTCCCATCAAAAGCGATTTGATGGGACGACGTGCAAAGACTTTAGAGTCAGTGTGACAAGGCTTGGCAGTATTGGGTGATACCTGAGCAACCTCTATATAAATTCTTCAGGGAAGTGAACTGTCAAAATCACCCGTGTATCATTAAATTCCTTGAGATTTCTTCTGCCTTCAGCTTTAGGCCCCAGGATGTCGCTTAATTTGCGTGTTCTGATATCATCCAGTATTGCTCTTATATCAAGACGTATTTCTCAAGATTCTTGTCTTAATAGATGTAGATGACTAAATCTAACCTTCAATAATTTTGAACGGTCTGTAGTGTGATCGCCAGCACTTTTCGAAGAACGGCTCCTGACCAGGGCTGTGCGGAAATCATTTCCAGGATTTTCGGAAACGGAAACGGAAGAAAATGGCTGAAAATCGCCGGAAACGGAAATTCGGAAACGGAAACGGAAAAAACTAAAAATTGTAGTATAATTAAATGGTAGGGGTTTCGTCGCTGCTCATGGCATGCAGATGAACTTCTATAGCTTGTGATCTCAATCTATTTCCTCAAGCACCAGTGGGGCTACGGTCTTAAACTGCAAGCGAGCCGAGTACAAATAGATTTGAAGCATGAAAGGAAGCTGCTGCAGGTTCTCCTAGAGAGCTGAAAATAAGTCTGCTTGATCAACACCTTTTTTAGAAAGCTGCTGATCTCTCTGATGTCGAGTTTCTACCTTCGACTGATTTTTCCAGTGCGATCGTTGTTCTACGACGGCTGCGGGTACATGCATATGGCACCCACCATTGTTGAGAGAGCAGTTGTCCGTTTGAGGTCGATCCCAGAAGGTGATCTCCAGTACTCAATTTTCCGGATATCAATTTTGGAAGCTTAAAGGGTGGTCCTTACTGCACATCACGAGTAAAGATTTCTTATAGTGGACCGAGGCGAGGAGGATGCCTTTGTTGCGTAACTTTTAGAG
This sequence comes from Aplectana chamaeleonis, assembly GCA_029168955.1. NCBI lineage: Eukaryota > Metazoa > Nematoda > Chromadorea > Rhabditida > Cosmocercidae > Aplectana > Aplectana chamaeleonis. The sequence continues at coordinate 85,738 of JAPDOI010001723.1, forward strand.
GTTGGCGTCCTTGCTGCGAGCCATTACAAGGATCGCAACTTTAGCTCCGGCACGAAGAGGCGGTGGCTCAAAAACTCTCTTCATTCGAATAACGTGCCGCTGCTAGCAACGCATGTAATGAAGGGTCGCGCCCGGCCGACATCGAGCTGAACCCTCGTCGGCAGCAACATGTGCTGCTAGCTGCAGCACAAGCTGCCGTTGAGAAGTGGTCAAAACCCAGCATGCCTGGCAGCACGTGCTGCTTGAAAACGAAGAGTTTGGGGCTATGGCGTACAAATCCTATGGCGCTGAAGTTGAATCCCGCGAGTGCATTAGTAGCTGGAGAGACGGAGAGGAAAAGTTTCTACCTCTCTGGTCCTCAATCGGAGGGCCTGATTGTAACAAAGTGTGGTATTTACGCATGAAAGGGTAATGGCCAGCCAATAGTTAAGCGCTTCGAAAAAATTTTGATAAAGAGTCGTTAAGGCAAGCTGTGATGCTTTTCAACTGAGATGAGACTGATGGCCACGGTTCGAATGCAAGATAACACCACTTACTCACCCGCGCAACAGTACCTAAAGTGTGCCTTCTGTAGCCACCAAGGTCAAGCCCACGTTGGGATCGTCCTGTGCGTTGATGGAGGGGGAGGGCGTATACCGTGTGACGGTTGGAGGGAGCGGGAAGCGGGACATCCATCCAAGCGATCAGGATTATACTCACGGTGTGATCATCGCAGAGGTACCGCGGCTTTGTGCGCTGGTGAGGCGTGACCATTCACCTTGTAGTACTAAATTTTCTTCCGTTTCCGGGCCAAAAAACCCGGAAACGGAAACGGAACGGAACAGCTCAAAAAGTACCGGAAATACGGAAACGGAATCGGAAACGGAACAGTTCCGCTTAGCCCTGCTCCTGACAGACCCCTTTCAGAACCTCATATGATAGATTTTTGATCATTATGTGACAAATTTCTACTTCCGAATGAACTACCAATCCGATAAAATACAAAAATCACCAAGTGAATATCGAAAACGACAAAGAAAGTGAACGAGTTTGAGTTAAATTCGCGTTATAGTCCTGCAATATACTTCATTATATCGACATTATGACCGAAAATACCATGGGCGGTAGTAATCTGGCCTTAAGTGCGAATTAGTGATAATGGACATCTTTCACTGATGTGGAGTACACAACCATAATAATGAGGAGCCAGACCTATGTTGAATGAGGATCTGAAACGCTGTAAACAAAACTCACCACATCTGTGAGAAGCGAACCAGGCCAACAAGACTGAATCTAGAGCAGCGCGACATTGCACTGCGCCATTGCGCTAGTCGTTCACCGCTAGACCAGGGACGTGAGGTAGTGGTGCAAAGCATTGAGGAAAGCAAAATGCAGTCATCAGGCTCACCGGTGCATCACATAATGTACTCTGAAGCACAACACACTCTCAGACATGATTTTTTTTTGATTTTCATCTTATTCTGTAGAAGAATTCTCTTCTACAACTCTTGACAAGGGCGAGATCTCAATTTCCAGGAATTGGCGAGATATAAGCGGCCACCAGGTCACCCCTTTTCTCAGCCTTCGAGCACAATAGCGGCTACATATATGAATGGATTCCATCAACGACTTTGGTTTCCATTCCTTTGCCAGCTTGCCTCTTTACTCTGATTCGCTCAACAAATAGGTGAGGAACTAGTTAGGGGGGAGGGGAATATGATTAGCGAGTGATTCTCTTCAAGCTTAGCATAAATTTGAGTTTTTTTCGGTTGTCTTACACCTTTGAGGCAGTGTTCGCAATAGTTTTCAGTTTTTCTCCATATTGACAAAATGAGTTTTTGAGGCAATTTTCGTGTTCCTCTCAGTGAGGTGAGTGCAATGGTAAAAGTAGAAAGTCTTCTTACCTTTGATATTTTGCTGAAAATGTGTATTTCCTCCGAAAATTCTCATCGATCACACGTCAAAACATGAAAAATTTCAGCTATCATGACCGTCTGACAGATTTATAATGTGGGATTTTGTGACGCAAATATGCGTTTTTCGATCAACTTCGATGGTTGAACGTATTATATGGTGGTAATTTCGAAAATAAATGTCGAACGAACGAAAATCGAAATTTTTTCGTTCGAAAGCCTTTCGAACAAACGAGAAATGAAAAAAACTTGTGCGAAAAAATTTCGAACAAATAAACTTCGAAAATCTTTCGAAATTTCGTAGGTCGAACGAACGAACTTCGAAAATCTTTCGAAATTTCGTAGGTCGAACGAACGAATTTCGAAACTGATCAAAATCAAAAGTCGTTCAAAATTTCAAAATTTTTCGAATTTCCTTCGAAGTTTAGGAACTTTTTTTGATACCCCTTGAACATTTCAGATTTTTAGAAACCGGACTCAACGCTTTATTTACACCGCTCAGTCAGAGAATGAATATTCCAAACAAATTCGAGCATGTATTACCTCTCTCCCTTATTTCGAACAGTTCGAAGTGATGTTCATCGGGCCTATAATGTCGAAGGCTCCTAATCAGTGCTATATTTTGCCGCAGGCGCGTTGTTGAGCACGCCCACGACCATCCGGCCCGGAGCAATAACGAAACAGCGTAACCTAAGGTTCGAGAAGCGTTTTCTCAATCTAACGAATTTTCGAAAAAAAAATCGAAAAACCAGATCTCGAACAAACGAAAATCGAAAAAAATTTCGCTCGAAGAATAATCGAAAGAACGGAAGTCGAAAAAAAATTTGTTCGGCGAAATTTCGAGCGAACGAAAACAAACGAAAAAAATTTCGAGAATTTTTTTGAAAACTTCGTTCGTGTACAAGTATAATCTATTATTTTGTAACACTATCGTGTAGAAATCAAAGAAAGCAATACAGAAATGACTTCAAAATTGAAATCGGACCACTTTGAACCAAGGCATGGCGATGCGGGTGTTTGTGAGCTCAAAAAACGCCGCAAAACACATTTTGCGAAAAATTCGCGCGTTTCTGTAGGTAGATTTATGAAAATCAACAAATCATATGGGGAAAATGGTGAAAATTGGTAAGAAGGATAAAGACGAGCATAGTATTACGTAATACACGTTAAAGTCATCAAAGATTTCAAAATTGATCAAAGGGAGGCTTTTCCTGACTTCACGAGAATCTATTTCAGATGGGTTCACCACGTTCACTGTGGCGTCTGCGATGATGTTCTCAATTCGGGCCGTTCCGTTTGGTGTAGTGTTGTTGACGGCGCTACCCATGCAGGCTTCACTCCGTCGACCTTGGATTTTGCGACCACGCTGTGTGAGCGACTCACCCCGTCCGGGATGCTTCCCGGCATGGTCGCCGAATCGTTTCAACGGGAGTCCTAAATGTACTCGAGAGGACATTTAGCGAAGATCGATCTGAATGCGCTGCGCCCTCTCTTTTGCCGCACTGTCTCGTGCGCTCGAACCACCACACATTCAGCGACAGCCATCTGTCGCTGATATTCGCAATCAGCGACACCTTCAAATTTGAGATAAAGATGAATCTGATTTGGAGCTGACTTGCTCATTAAGAGTCAAGACTTCACCTAAAGCATCCTTATGCATCAAACAAAGTTTTTAAGCTGTTACACAGATGTCGCTAAGATGCAACTCAAATCAACGATTTAAGTTGCATATTAAGCCAGATTACTACCGCCCCATATTAGAATATGAAACTGATAGCCCCAATTGGAGGAAAGATATTTGGAAAAAAGCCGATGTCAACAGATTTATGACCGCTACTGTATATTCGTAATGCCGCTCCCAGAACGCTAACGTCGTCGTAAGCTTTAAAACGAGCCAAAAATGACAGTACTTGGGCGATTCTCGACCTTAATTCGAGAACTCCGCCCACTTGTTAGCGAAACACCAACACCGATGGTAACCTTTATTTCCACGCTACTCGCACTCGTATTATCACAATCGTAGATGCGAAGCGGCTGTTTTTCGAGAAACTCAATTGTGAAAATGCAGATATCATTTTCAAAACCGCACCACTCTTTCTGGATAGTAATGCACAAAACTGCGAGTTGCGGGGAAATGGAGGTTATGTAATACAGCACAGCATCGGTCGCCCAGAACAAATAATCTACTTCTTATATCCAGTATATCAATTGAATCGTAGTTTTATGCTGACGATGATGTACATCTTCAAAGGCGACGTCTGCACAAAAAAGCGCTTCCTAATTTCTATGGCTTTGTGTAGTTTGGTCTCCATAGTTAAGGATTATATACATTGTTAAACGACTCACGAAACATTAACATTTGTGAGAGATAATGGTTGTAAAAAGACAAAAATGAGCGTTTAAATTTGCGCTCACGTCTTTTCTGGGGGTCCGTTTATTGTGGGCGCAGACAAACGAACGAAGGGAATGATTCCGCGCTTCAAACTGGTAAGGTGAATAAAGAACGCTTTTTTGTCGGTGTGAGTGGACCTTACTCCGGACAGAAAATAGGGCTGACCGCGCGCAACAATAGGACCGACCGCGGGATCGGCGACGTTCCGACCGCATCATTGCGAGCGTTCCGACCGGTATACCGCCGCGGTCAGTACGAAAGTGTGCGCGTTCCGAACGCAAATCTGCATCACGGCACTTTGCGTTCGGACCGCGGGCAAAAACAATACCACGACGCCCTTCCGATGGGAGGGGTTCAGAACAACGCAATATGCCAGCAGGGGATCCTACAATCGTGGTGCCCACTACTGGCTATTACACTATGAAATAGACCCTTAGTGGAGATCACGATTGGAGGACTCGATGCTAGCGTATTGCATAATAACATAACGCGAAAATGGTTAGATACAAATTTATTTCCAAATTAATCACGTGATGATACATCAATGAGTAATGAGGCAATAATTATGCAACAAATTACCTTCTTTAGCAATGACTAACGGTTATATATCAAAATTATGCAATGGCATAACAAAGCACAAATTTCACGACACATAAGTTTATTGTCAGATAAATCGCTTGAAAGTATAAAAATAAGAAATTAGACGATAATTATGCAACAGATTGTTTTTTTTTCTTCACAGAAACAAAGACATACAGAAATATGCAACAAACATATCCTACTTCAAGTTTTTCGTTTTTTCTGTGAAAAAATACTTAAAAATATGCACTCTATCTCACGGCACAGAGGGAAAGTAAATCATTTCGCGATTCTTCAGTTTTTGAAAAAAATGAAGTATATCGATAGAAACTTCAACATCCAAAATAATTCTATACACATATTACTGAATATTTTCATGTTACGTCATGGAAAGTAAGTCATAATTCCATTACGTTATCTTTGAAATACTCTGTTCCACCCTCAACTTCATTTGTTCGAATATCTGCGAAACTATGTAATCGGAATATCAGATATTTTAGTGTCACAACATCAAAAATATTCCATATTTTCTTAAGTTTTCTTTTCAAATATTTCATCAGGTTTTGAAAAATTCTAAGTGATGCTTAGAAAATTAAAATCATTGTACACAAAGAACGCAAGTTTGTAATGGAGAAAGACATTTCTGAGGTAATCTCTGTGCAACAGTACTGTGCTAGGAGAGACGCGCGCCGTCAGCCGCTTGTGATCGCGCAGCCTGCTGAATTGTCCTAGGTGATACAGCTGATTTCGGAGGTGTTTCTGCGAATAATAAATTTTCCTACCATACTCTACGATATTTCGGAGTCAGCCGGTTGGTTTTCCCTTCAAATCCTTCTTTGAAAATTGGTACATTACGATTTCGTTTGGATGGTCTGTTGAATTCCGTCCTTAGCTACAGTGGGGTTTCGCAAGTTGCGACGTCCCAATCTTCTCATTTCCAGATCAGAACAAGGAATCAATCACGTTAATGCTTAGTATTTTTAATATAAAAGTTAGATATTAATGAAAATCGAAAATAGAAAAGCCCCATACCTCCCCCCGGAAAGGAACAATCGAAATAAACAAAAATGGTGGCCTTGTCGATAGCTTGCGGGTAAAAAAACTACTGCGCATCAAAACGAAAATTTACAAAAATCCATGAAATCGAAATCCACCAATGAAGAAATGGGAGTTGTTGGCGGGCCTACGAAGTTGGTACACGAAGCCGTATATTACCTTGCTCGGTTCGCACTTCTGGGAAAAAAATGGAAAGCACTCTCCAAGGCTCGTCAATAGAGTAAAGAGGGTAGTAGTTTTTGAAAAAAAGGAAAAAGAGGAGTAGAACTTACAAAAGTCTTCCTTGCTCAGAAAAAATCAGTCTCAAAAAAAAAGAAAGAAAAAAAGTTCCTCAGAAGAGAACGTAGAAGATTGAAGCTTTTTTTTTTCAGAAATGTTGGTAACCAAGAGGGAAGGGGACGTTAGATCCTGGTTCATTTCAAGTGTCCTCCTGATTTTGATTATCACAGCGCGGAGCGGTGGCTTTTTGGTCGAAACCTCCTTATCACTAGCTATATTTCACCGAGGCTAACCGCTCCGCTGGTGGTGATAATCGAAATCCACAGGTCAATAGGGGTTTGTCAGAGTCTGGCTTTGACGAGGTTCAGGATGACGGTCTGTCTGACCCTGCCACTTTCTTACCCTTTATATAATCACTGACCTGTCGTCATAACATCATAACACCTTTAACAATGAATTGAATTTTGCATTTCCATTGCTCTTTTCCCTGCATGAATATTTGTGTGCTATGTGTATCTTGGCAAAATCGATTACTGATTCGTTTTCCTGACACAGTAGCCGATCATTAATATCATTATTATAATGTCAGCGAATATAGAGGAATAAAGGATATCTACCAGAATGCCTTTGAAATCAATTGTAACACCTCGCACTATTCAGCCCGCGGCGCAACCGCACGCGACGCTCGTCTCTCTTAGCCCATTGCGACTGCCTCAGAGATTACTAGAGCGTAGTCAGCTGTTGAGAGAATCTGGAGAGGAAATAAAAAAAAACAGTTAAAGCTAAGTCATAAGTAAGGTAGTGATGCACCACAGCAAAGAAAATGAAACCCTTCAATGAAGTGATAGCGACGTGACATTTTAGGAGACTAGCAGATCTTGAAAAAAGCTGCACACCCGAGGGCAATGAATAGTTTTCTTTACTAACCCTAATATTTGGAAACAAATATCGTTTTACGTTGTAATTTTAGAGAGCGATAAAAAAGGTTCACACAGCTGGTGTTCATTGGATAACATGAACACTGATCCGTCGAAATTGTGCACAAAAATACGGCTGATACTATTAGGAGCTCCGTGATAAGCTGGAAAAAACCTGCGTCCCTCCAAAACTTCAGCCATCCATCCCAGAATTGCGAGCTAAATAAGAACAAAAACAGTCGCACAAACGTTTTTTTTTCCATGAGAATCAACTTTAAGAGTCATGAAAACTCACAAAGAATAATATTTTTTTGAATCAGAGATTCTCTCGATGTCCTCGGTCCAACTTTGTTTGATCCGCTCCGATATGCTAGATTTGAGGTCGGTCGCTGCACCCGACGCAGCGAGCGAAAAACGCGAATATCTATAACAAGTAGGAGAGGGAAAGATGCTTCTTTCATGGACCAGTCCTCCTTTGAGCCAATTCGAACTTTGCAATAGCGCACAGACTTTGCCAAAACGAGATTCTCAAGGTTTCTTCGCGAGACGAATATAAACTATCATCAATACCAAATTCTCACCGAAGGAAACCAACAGGGCTGAAGCATGAGTTATATAATGTTTTAACATATTTGGGAGCTGACCGGCAAGTTTTGTTGAGAAAAAAATTTCTTCCACGAAAATTGGACCCCTATGGGAACATTCATCTTTTAGCCGCCAAGCAAACTAAACACACCTCCCTTTCCGATCCTGTCTCCACCTCCAGCGAATCAGAGGTGCCGAAATGATAATTGTTCACAAAATACACCCGGAATACCTGAGTATGCGAGAATTGTTTCAAAAACCATTCGTTTCAAACCCTAAAGTTAATCGGTACAGGATCAAGGGTGCTATAAGTTTCAATACTTAGTATTAACCCACCCTCATTTCCAAATCATTTCAATCACGTCTTCAGAACCCTTTTTTTATCCACACGTTTTTTGAATCCCCACGCACTATTCTCGATGTTGTGCGCATTCATTATCAAGCCCCGCCCACTTTCAAAAGCATTTTATTCACGTCTACAAAACCCTTAAACAACCCCAACGACGATACCCACACGTTTTTTGAATCCCTACGCACTTTTTTCGATGTTACGCGCACTTTTCCTGAAGCCCCGCCCACTTTCAAAAGCATTTTATTCACGTCTGCAAAACCCTTAAACAACCCCAACAACGATATCCTCACGTTTTTGGATCCCTACGCACTTTTCTCGATGTTGTGCGCACTCATTCTCAAGCCCCACCCACTTTCAAAAGCATTTTATTCAGGTCTTCAAAACTCTTAAACAACCCCAACGACGATATCCACACGTTTTTTGAATCCCTACGCACTTTTTTCGATGTTATGCGCACTTTTCCTGAAGCCCCGCCCACATTCAAAAGCATTTTATTCACGTCTGCAAAACCCTTAAACAACCCCAACAACGATATCCATACGTTTTTTGGATCCCTACGCTTTTTTTTCGATGTTGTGCGCACTCATTCTCAAGTCCCGCCTACTTTTCACCACTTTCCACTCACGTCCACAAGCTTTCCAAAATGTTGTTCACTTATCTAAATCCCTGTACCCCCTACACGAAAATCTACCCACGTCTCCGACAGCCCTGCGTTCGGCACCCTTTTTTTTATATGTATAATTCTATAATTGTGGCATAAAGTGTAGCAAGAGAAAAGAAAAAGAAAAACATCAGCCAAACAAGATAACGTAAACATTGGAGCGAAAAAATTGAGAGAATAGACGTGGAGTCAAATGCATCCTTGACCCCTGCACACCAAGCATTTTCCCTCACGTCTGCGCGCGGTCGGTCCTAAAGTTGCGCGGTTCCTGCCCGCTCTGCAAAGTTGCGCGCGGTCCGAACGGAAAGAGGTGAGAACCTTGAAAACGGCAAAAGCGGTCGGAACGCTCGCAAGAATTTAAGATCGTACTGACCGCGTGCTTTGCGCGCGGTCAGCCCTATTCTGTTTTTTTGCGCGCGGTCGAAACGGTTTCTGCGCGCGGTCGGTGCTAAGGGCGAAAACTTGCGCGCGGTCAGTCCTATTTTCTGTCCGAGTAACGACCACTTGGTTCGATTTCTTCTACGCTAAACTAGTTCTGGGCATCAGGACAATTGCTCTCAATAAAAAAGCTCAAAAACGTAGTTCCCCGTGCAGAGCGCTTTTAGACTGCACTGCACCGTAGACGGCAGCTAGTGAAACGCGCGCGGCGAGCTACGCGGTTCTGGTACCCAGTGCCTCCAACTCCGCCCGTTTTCCCTCGTTATAATGACAGAATCACGTTAAACCGGGTGGTGCTGTAGTCAGACGCCGGAGCTGGTCCCATCACCTAACCAAAAACATTAGTAGACCGTAATTACGAGTCCAAAAAACGCAGTAAATCGTAAAATCGTAAACCGTAATTACGCACATTTCTGGGTGACACATAAAGGGGAACGCGATCATTGCTACTGCCAGTTCCACTATGCTCACAAGGGAAGATCACTTGGAGAAAGTGGTCATTCCGAACGAAATGCAACTTTGCAGCATCTATTTCCAAGGAGAAATTCGAATTTGACCTCTAGAGCTGCGCTCCTTTCACTGAGCTGAAGTTGTTGCAGTGAGTAAATGACCTTACCGTAGTTGTATTTCACTCGGAATGGCCACTTTCTCAAAGTCACCTTCCCTTGTCAGGTGTGTGACTGAATGCCTCAGGCACCTCTAAAATTTCGGAAACATGAACCAATATTACAACGTCGCAATCGAGGTCAATAACTGGCTTTAGCTATGCCAGGAACAGTTGCTCTAGACCTGGCGAACTGATCTTGACTAGGTCGGGAGTCACAACAGGCTGCCTAAATTTTCGAATTTTCTCCAGGAAGCATCCGCAAATGCCTCTCGCTCAACGTATCAACAAAGGCGTGCGAGTGTAGATATATGGCCGCAGGCTGTGTGATAACGATGTTGACAAATTTCTCACATCAATTATTCAAATACACTTGTAGTTAGAAAAAGAATCGTTAGAGCTCTATGATTTTTTCTTTGCTCATTTCAAATTCAATCGAATCGGCAAACTTAAGGAAAATAAGAGCGTATGATGCGCTCAAATGCGCTGACACTTTTTAGAGGCAGAGAATTTTTTCGACAACTCCGCTAGTTATTTTTTCAGAGCCCTTCCACTTTAAAGGATCAACGTGGGAATACGTGGTATGGATGCTAGCACTTTTCGGCATGGTAAGGATTCACAACATTTTATTAGCTATAAACGCGAAAAAGTGAAACCTGTAAAAGCTCAGCTGTAAGATTTCCTCCTTGTGATTCTTTGCAAGAGATTTTTCGAGTATTTTTCAGATCACGTTCAACTACACCATGTTTTCGCTTTCTCTCATTTTCTTGGATGCCATCTTCTGGATGCTTGGAGTGGAAGAAGAGCTAACTCCGATCATCTTAGATTGATAACTGACGAAGTACATGTTCAGCTACATTTTCGAGTTCGCTGTAAACTTGTTCAATATTAACAGCACGTCAAGTATGAATAGAGCTGCTCCATCCCTGCTCAGGGTCAGGCACAGCGGTGGTCCGGGCAGGGCTGGGCACGCGTCCCGGTTAACCTTAGGGGGGTGCATATTGGACGTTGCAGAGAGGGCAAAGGGGGGTGCCTAAACCGAACACCAAAAAAGAGAACAGAAGTGCATGTTCTGTCGAATTTCAGGAGCAAAAATAATACACGATTCTCTTCTGGTTTTGTCATATCTTCCTCCCGCTTTTTGAGTCGAACACTATAAGAATTCAAATCATTGATAGAGATGCAGGTTGTGTTCGCAATAATTCATAGTTGCTGCCAGAGTTTGTTTCTGATGAAGGAGTGAACACTACTCCGTTATCTTGTAGCAAGTAAGGATTGATGTGGTGTCATGTTTCTTTGGTGCAACGTTCATTGATTACGCGGGTGGCTACCGATTCGAGGCAAATATATAATACAAAGACAGCGCACAGGAAAACTATCATTCAAGTTCGAAAAAAGATTAGCGAACTGATGTATAGCCTAGGTCGCTCATTTTGAGCCGGTCGAAGCAAGGCTTATCGGGCTTATCATGTCAAAATCTTCTTATCACTGCTATACTTTGCCATGACCGACCGCTCCGCTGCTTACTCTGCCCGGACTCATCCGAGCAGGCTAGGATTTATTTCGACAGTTTATTGAAGACTGCAAGTTACTATGAAAGAAGCGAATGACCGTGTCCTCCTCATTGAGAAGTACCCTGTACATAAAAACCCGAGTTTTATCCACTTTGAATCGCCGCAATCTCTCATAGACTAGGCTAGCCGTGAGAAATGGTGTTTGTCCGCAGCTACACAACGCGCACTGGAGTGGACGCGCACACATTATTAATTAAAAAACGTATTTTATTGCAGAACGGGGCGGAGAAAATGATTGAAACTGGAGTAAATGTAGAGAGGCAGAAATAGGATTCTCTCAATGTTTCCATTATAAAAATTTAATGAAAACAAACTAAGTTGGAGCGGAGTGAATTTTTTGGACTTGATAAGGTTCATTCAAATGAACGTAGTTGAATAAAAACAACACTAAACATGAGAACTAAGATCATTGGGAGAAAGAGGAGAATCTGGAAAACATTTTAATATTAATTGGTTTGATATTCAGTGTGATTTGAGGACCTGAGAGCTCGTCCCGGTTTTCGGGGTAAAACCGGGACGAGATTTAAGGTGCTTAAATCACATTAAAAACGGTCCCATTGATGCTAAAATGTTTGCCAGATTCTCCCTATCTAATAATATCCTTCGCTCTCAGTTTATTGCTAGTTTTGATCAACTAGGTTCGCTTGAATGAACCTTGTCACGGCTAAATATTTACACCCGCTCTAACTTTGTTTATTTACATTAAATTTCTAAAATGGGTACATCCAAAATAGAATACCTTTACCATCTTCCATTTCCTTCAATTTCAATCCTTTCCCCCCCTGTTCTGTAATAAAATGCATTTTTTATTAATATTGTGTGCGCGTCCATTCCCGTGTGCGCTGTGTAGCTGCGTACAAACACCGTATCGCACGGCAAGGCGATTTTTTAAGGGATTGCGGCATTCTAGGAGAGTAAAACTCGGGTTTTCTACTTCATACGAATCACATGAATCCTAACATTGTTCAGCAGCATAAAATAGTTCTGATTTCCACATCAGAACAATCAAACACAGATTAACTAATCCTTCGGAAGTTTATGAAAACATTCGACAGGAAACATTAATTATCGCAATAGTAGTAGTTCTGTTGTTGGTAATTGTTCAATTGTTTTGTATTAAAAAATGTTTTATCTTTTGTCATAACTTACCGTCTTACTAACAAATTATCCTCATGGGAGTGTTTTGAAGTTCAGAAATTACACTACCTTTTTTTGTTTACATTTTAGGAACATTCTCTATTCAGTGCTTTTTATATTCTTGTTCATCAAAATCAGAAAGTCAAGATCATGGCTGTCCAACTATTCGGAAAACAGCCGACTTCGGTTTCCCATAAGGTGCCTAAAAATTACCGAGCTAAGGTGGGTGCATATTCAGATTCGCCATGCCGGGACGTGTGCCCAGCCCTGGGTCCGGGTCGTCCTGAACAACGACCCCCCCTTAAGACGGACATTTTTTCGGCTAAAAAACTACCCTCTAGGAAAAGCGAAAAAAATTGGTAGACGTTACTGACTATTTTCATTTTTGAAGGTTTTTCAATTTTGGGGCCTCACCATTCCAAAGGGTATGAATAGCGTTTCATGCGCTGCCGATATCAAAAAACTTCAGTCAAATGAAAAGCTGAAAAGCACTCCAGAAACCGGAAAGATCTTCGCCCTCCGTTTTTGGCCTCGGTGGTCCGGTGGAGCTTTCGGACCACCGTGGAACCACCGCACCTTTGAACGGCCATAACTCGGTTCAAAATTGATTTTATTAGCTCACCTCCGGACGTTAACATTTTCTAACGTCTGTCTACAGTTTCCATTTTTGCACTAGGTCATGTATACAGACGACCCTTTTTCGATTTTTTGGCCTATTTTTTCAATGTCCGGAGGGGTGACAGGCGAAGTTCAGTTTTTGGAAAAAGTTGTTTCTTCACCTATCTAGGAATGATTTTTGGAACATTTCCAGTCGATTGGTGCCCTCGTCCCGGGTACTTTTTTCTGAAACTAACATTCGGCCATTTCCAGACGCTTCCTATCGGCCTGCACGATTTTCAACTTGTTTCGAATCTTCGAGTGCTAAGGTATCAAAATGTATAAACCTGCAAACGCCAAGTTAAACACCAGAGGTTGGCCCAAATATATAGACGACGCGAGCAAGAAACAGATTATACAGTACGCCGAGATTCGATGACGAACTCAATCGCCTTACACCAAAAGTACTGTGCTATACAGGATGCAGTGCCATCGTAAAAACCTTCCACGCTACCACTGCCACTTCTGCACGAAGTTTGCAGTCGTGGCCTAGCGACTTCCGACGCAATAAAAATAGTCTCCGCTCCCATCGGATCTCGCCAGAAACCACGAAGTAATAATGTCTTTCCCAAATGTTGTAGAAGAGGTAATGTTGAGCTAGTACACGTTCGATGATTTACTCCATTTTTCATTTCAAACCGCTCTTGTTCCATCGATGATGTGTACTATTCCATGGTAAATAATCATGGCCCCAGACAATTTTAATTCAAAATTCGATTTTTCGGCGATACAGACATTATTTTAGATTCGTCGAAAAAATAACGACCCCCCTCGGTCCCACGGTGGTCCGCGGACCACAGTAAGCTTGACCCTGTCCCTGCTCTGATAAGCTGTCTTCAATGACCACTCTACTAACATAATCAATGTCTCGGATCAAGGGAGCTTTATTTTTATTAAACGCGTGGCTACTAAATCATCTTATTTGTGCCATTCCAATATTCTTATTATTTTTACTAGCGCTAGAAATTCCTTCCTTACAAGTCAATATCCTCACAGAGCTCTGAGAGAATCCCCCGCAATCGTTCACGGATAGAATCCTCTCGGTTTCTGGTAGGGGCCTAGAGGATACTAGCTTGGGGCTTTTGCGGAACCATCGCGAGATTCTACAGTTTCAACCTGAGGGCGTGTCGCGTCTATACACAGATGTGTTTGGGGTGTTGAATCGCGTCACAGCGATCAACCGAGCTCAGAACTATCGAAGGACGATCGCGAGATTCTGCCAGCTTCCATCCCGGCCCTATCATCCATGCCCGGCTTTACCCGAGCGGGTATTGCCTATCAGATCAACACGAAGGTATTGCCCGCGCCGTATTTCGCGCTGCTTAATAAATCTGCACATCATGAGAGCGCGGGGCCGAGGGAAAACGATCACGGTACCATCGCGGATCACGTGTGCACCACGGTACTAGCGCGGTAAACCTGGCAACGATCGCGGGAGCATCACGGTACGAGCACGAGAATGTCAACGGATTGGTCGATTGGGTAACTATCGTGGAACGGACGCGGATCGCGGGGCGAGGGGGAGACGAACACGGTGCCATCGCGGATCGCGGAAGCATCACGGTACTAGCGCGGAAGATTCTCTTAGAGAGTGGCTGATAGAGTCGCGGAATTCAGTTGGCGTCCAAATTGTTTGTAAAAACAAACAAATACCGAGCGCATACTCGAAACACAAACTTGCATCAGAATAATCAATAACAATACAATCACGCAAAAACAAAGAAAACAGCTCTTTGGGGCCCAATAAAATCCAAAAGTCAATTTCGAAGTTTATCGAAGTTGGTTGCCTCCGTAAGGCCTAGTGCATGCTTCCCGCGACGGGTGACGCGACATAGATCGGTATCATATTTCCAGCGACGAGCGATGCGACGCAATGTTTACCATAGTAACGACCGAAAATCGATACGCCTGCTATGCGCTATCGATGTCGTCGTTCGCGGGAAGTATGATCCCGGCCAAAGTGTCTGCCATTATACATTCCATCCGATGGCCAAAATCGCGTCGGATCGGATTTTCGGATATTGCCGATTTCGCAAAAGCGACTCATCGGATAAAACGGATACTGGCCCAAACGAGATTTTCGGATAACGGATCCTATCCGAAACTAGAATTTTCGACCGGATCGGGTGTCGGCTATTCGATCGGATAAAATCGGATCCACCGGATAATTCATAAAACAACGGATAAGAAATTTTCATTAGTACCGAGGATTCAACTCCGTGTATTTAGGCAAATACCATTCTAAAACCAAATGTAATCTTCATATGTTATTCGTAGAAACAAACAAATCACCGGTTTTGGAAAAATTCAAAGCAATAGTTCACATGAGCAGTTAGACCGGTACTAGCAAACCTTCAGATTGGAAAAAAAAATTACAACAAACTATCGTGGTGACCATAAAACAAGGCATATTTGAAGATCTTGGAGTGATATGGTTGCTTTAATCGTACAGCGCATTTGAAGACACGCGTTCAGTCTACTAATAAAGGACCACCTAAGATCGCGGCGGGTACGAGTGCTCATAGAATCGTGACGAAGGATGACACGTTCCGGTTCTCCGCCACTGAATGGAAGACTGGGATTTTGACAAATACAAGTACAGGTGTGAAACATCTTTCCTGGATCTCTACGTTTCCACGAGACCACGAGAAGACCGGTCGAAGTAGGGCTTATCGGGTTTATCATGTCAAAATCTCCTTATCATTGTTGCATTTCGCTAAGACCGAACGCTCCGCTTCTTGCTCCGCCCGGACTCATCTGAGCAAGCTCGGCTTTAAAGGCATCGTACGCGCTGAAATCCACTTTCCATTTTTATGCTCAATCCCTTCCTCGGGCCCCTGTGAGAACGTACAACGAGCTTGGCTGCTCAAAAACGTATCATTGTGAGCATAGAGGAAGTGGAAAGTAAGGAATTCCGTCAAAAGGGCCGGCCCTTCCGTCAGTCATTTTGGCACTTTTGCAATATTTGTGCAGAAGGTCGTGCCGCTAAGTACAGGGCATGCCACTGTACACTGACGCACCGTCGGACGAAAGTTGCATTATCGACTGGAAATTTCTCGTCACACAACGAGCGATTGCTTCCAACGCTGCGCCAATGGACGAATTGTAGAACTGTTCCTTGCGCCCTCCGCGTAACTATCCCGAGTCGATGCCGGCGCGAAATTCAAATGATTTTCAGAAGTTTTTTTAAAGCGTTTTTTCTTGAAAATTTAACGTTTCGAGCGAGCTTTTCGCTACCTTTAGTCACTATAGGGAGCTAACAACTCAAAAACCCTTAACAAAAACAAAACATGGTTTTCAGCGCGTACGATGCCTTTAAGTGCTGCTGCAGCCAATTCACGCAAAAACATTCCGCGTTCCCTTGCTGGCACCGCCTGGGCCAGCACAAAGGAAGTTCTGCGTACAACGTCGGCCTGCTCCTCGTCAAGCAGCACTGCTTCTTGCAGTCTCAGCAGTTCCTCATTGGCATCGTCAAGAATCCGACCCATCCCAACTGTTCCCTCCTATCACCCGACCCCCAAACTCGCAACATACGCACACCGCTCTATGCTGCCCTGTCTGCTGTTGACCATCAAAGTTGGCCTACCTCCGAGCTTTTGCGCAGAAGACTGCAGATTGCTGAGCATACGCGTTTTGTGGCAAAATACCTGTCTGTTGTTCAGCCCAATCCCATACATGGCGGTGTGCCTCCTCGAGTCGATGTAAATGAAGCTGACCTGCCCAGGCGTACTCGAACCATCCTAGCAGGTCTACGATGCGGGCATTCCACCTACGTCAAGGCCTACGCATACAGGATTGATCAGTCAGTCCCCGGTAAATGTCCTGATTGTCAACGTGTTGGACATAAATCGTTGCATCTATTTTCATGCCCGGTCAAACCTACATCCTGTCTGCTCAAGATTTATGGTACAAGCCGAGTGAGGTTGCCAACTTTCTGCGCCTCTGATGTGATGCTCTCTCATGGCTGAAAAGAAGAATAGTTGATTAAAGAACCCTCTGGCCTCCGAGATTTCAATTCGGGCGCCAACAATGTCGCAATGTACACGTGCGCGAGCAAATCACAGACGCACATCATCGTCATTTGCGTCGTGCACGTCAACGGATATTGATTTCAAATTTCGACCAAGGGGGTGGTGGCCATGGTGTCATCCAACCCCTGAAGAGGCGGAAGAGACGGAAGAGACGCAGCGAGTGGGCTGTCGCTAGCCACGTGATGCGTCCAATCAGGAACTTCGCTCCCTCCCCCATTTTTAGCCTCTTCAGGGGTTGGAATGCACGATGGCTACCACCCCAAACAGGGCGCAGTGGGCGGTGGGTCAGGAATTACCTTTAGGGCGGGCTGGCGTTAGAGAACTCAGTGAACGCGGAGTCCAGCGTAATGGTAGGCGGGAGGCCCCACCGTGCACGCGATGATGATGTCAGCAGCTCCACCAGGAGACCCGAACTGGCATGGCGGGAGACCCGCATCGAGCGCCATGGTGATGACGTCACTAATCCACCCGGAGACCCCACTGGGCATAGCGGGAGACCCGCATCGAGTGACCGGGAGACCCCTGATATTACCCACGCGGGTCATCCCTCCTCACATGTTCTGATAATGGGGCCATTCACGCCTCATTCGGACGAGTTTCAACGGAGGGTCTCGTCCTATGCCTAATTGATATCTATCTAGACTAAACACAATTTTTGTACAAATATTGGTCAACAAAATTTATTGTAGCATTTGATGATACAAAAGCCTACAAGAACTCTAGAATAATCCTCTGCAATACTAGTGGAATGTCAATTTGGAATTGCGAGAAAATCCTAAAATAAAATTTTCAACAAGTCGGTACAATACCACAAAAACAACACCTATGGCACATTGTAAAAACCATGAAATAACTTTGCTAACGGTAAGGCATAACACCACAAAAAAAGACACAAACGTGATAACAAAATAAAAGAAACCGGTAACAAACTAAACACCTGCACGAGCCAATTACTGGTATAATGAGAACCGATAATCTTTGGTGACCCTTACGAGATTCATGACACGATATGACTCCTAAAGCCAAACAACGCTATATTGCGGAAGTGCAGTTTTCGTACTCAGGCAATCGTTCGCGTCTCGTCTAGTAGCAAAAATCATAATTTCCCCATGCCTGTGAAAGAATCTTAGATTACATAGAGCCAATGAGCAGCTGATAATTTTGGAAGGAAGCATGATGCCATCGAACGCCGGAGTGCCCAACAAAAAGGTCGCTACACACAAGAATCATCCCAAATGAGAGTAATACAAAAAAAAGACGAATCTGTGGCAAAGCTTTCACCGATCAATGGTACGCCCGGCTACCGTAACAAAACAACAAAACATGGAACCAAACTATGATACACGCTCAAAATATAGGGGGTATAAAGGGCTGATGCGCTCTACCCAATCATTCTCGCACTGATCTTTTCAAAAACCACTTCCAAGTGCCTTATAGAGTATGAACACAAGCGAACAGCTTTGCCTGATAGAAAGATTTGCTCACACCGTGACTGGCTCTTGTAAGTTTCTTTTTCATTTTTAAGTTACGCTGTAGCCCTCCGTTCCACTGATCAGCGCAAGTATGGTTGTGGAAAACTAGACTAAAGTCGGGAACAAATGAAAAAATCTAAACAACAGAACAGAAAGCCATCAATAAGAACAGACGTGGGCTCAAGGCGCACAACCATATCAGCGGTAAATCAGGCGGTTGGGCCATCCTCTGCAATTCCTCCATCTTCAGTACGCGTTCTCTTCACACGATGCTGAAAAAGATTCACTCAGGTAGCACAATTTCGAAGGAATTGGAATCATGCACTCTAAATGTAAAACACTTACATCTGTGGGATTCCACCGAAATACACCAATAACGACCTCAAATTTGAAGGCTCTGATGTCCGCTCTGAAAAAAAAAAACAGGTTTCATCAAAACAATGATGCAAGGAACAGCCGAGAAGATGCGAAACTTATAGCGCTTTCTGTAAAGCTCTGGAGAGCTCCATGCGCCATCTGTTTCTTTCGCCAGCCATCGCTCGAAGAACGAGTTCGCGTTCTCCATCGTTGCGTCCGAGCGAGAGAGGCTAGAACATGCAAGTAGAAATTCAGAAAATGTCGAAATTCAACAAGCTATTCGATCAGGCCCCCATAAGCTCTATAACGCTATTCGTGCGCTTTGATGTAATGGTGGAAGTTCGATCGCAATAGGATAAAAAACGGAGGAAATAGAATATAATGATAATGAGGAAGGAGGAGTTCATCATTTTAAAGGCAGTGTTCACGATGGTTCTCGTTCCCGGAGTTTTCCACACAAAACAATGCGTTGTCCACCATATGTTATCAAAATTACGAAGAAACGGTGAGTAGCGCACTTAAACGTCTTATTTCGGCGACATTATTCTCTGAAAGCTTGGACTAGTTGTCCGGTTGGATGAATTTTTCTATGTTCACAGTGAACGTCGTCCCCGGTAAAAAAATGGGGCTAGTCGAAAATGGAAGAAAATATGTATTCTTGACAAAATAAGTATTACTTAGGGTCCGAAACAAAGGACAGGAACCAACAGTTATTAGGGAATTCTAACGGAGCGTGTCACTCAAGAGATTTTATTGTAACAACGAACAGTTCACCAACTGTGAGAGTAAAAAGAGGCAGGGGTGAGAGTAAAGGATTTCCAGGTCCCTCCTAGTGCGTTTTTCTCGATTTCTCCATTATTTTAGTTCTAACCGGGGGCCAAACCAATCCCGATTTGGCCATTAATCTCAGAATTGAAGTTTATCGTGAACACTGCCTTTAAGAGAGTGTAGGAAAAGATTCGAAAGAAACGGCACTGACCACATAACATGCACGACACTGTTTCTGAGAAAGTTATAAGAAATTCACTGCTAAGACCGACGAACACCCAGCGTTTCGTTAACATAGAAGATAAGAAACAACAGGCTTTAGCGTAAAAAAATTAATTAACCATTCCCACTAATATTGCACCGGAGATTTCGCGAAGGATTATGCATATAATGCATGTAAACAACTCGTTCGTTCAAGATACGTCGCACAAATAATGAGAATTCTTATACTTGTGAATGCTAAAAATCACACTTGAAAATAAAATATTTCTACGTCCATTTGTTAACATCACCTCCAAATGCTGTCGAACATACGCGCCAAAAGTTTGCGAAACGATCATACACGCGACATTTCCAGTCCAAATTTGAGTAATATTAGCTGATGTTTCAGATTGAAACTACTTCAAAGTACAGCAAATTTTTGAATCGAGGGGCCGCAGACGAAGGTGACTATCCAGAGTTACAACAAAAACTTTTCTGCACACTGCGATAAGGATGCTCTAGGTGAAGTCTTGACTCTTAATAGGCAAGTCAGCGGCTCCAAATCAGATCCATCTTTATCTCAGAATTTGAAGGTGTCGCTGATTGCCAATATCAGCGACAGATGGCTTTGTCGCTGATTGTGTGGTGGTGAGAGCGCACGAGACAGTGCGGCGAAAGAGAGGGCGCAGCGCTTTCGAATCGATCTTCGCTAAATGTCCTCTCGAGTACATTTAGGAGCTCCCGTAAAGGAAACGATTCGGCGACCATGCCGGAAAGCATCCCGGACGGGGTGGGTCGCTCACACTGCGTGGTCGCAAAATCCGAGGTCGACGGAGTGATGCCTGCATGCCGTAGCGCCGTCAACAGCCCTACACCAAAGGAACTGCCCGAATTGAGAACATCATCGCAGACGCCACAGTGGTGGGGTGACCCCATCTGAAATAGACGCTCGTGAGGTCGGAAAAAGCCTCCCTTTGATCAATTTTAAAATCTTTGATGACTTCAAACGTATTACGAAACACTATACTTGTCTTTATCCTTCTTACCAATTTTCACCATTTTCCGCATATGATTTGTTGATTTTGTAAATCTACTTACAGTAACGCTTGCAATTTTTTGCAAAATGCGTTTTACGGCGTTTTTGAGCTCACAAACAGCCGCATCGCCATGCCTTGCTTCGAAGTGGTCCGATTCCAATTTTGAAGTCATTTCTGGATTGCTTTCTCTGAGTGCTACACCATAGTGTTACAAAATAATAGATTATACTTGTACACGAGCGAATTTTCAAAAAATTCTCTAAAGATTTTCCCAATTTTCTCTCGTTTGTTTTAGTTCATTCGTCGTTCGAAAATTCGCCGAACGAGTTTTTTCAAATTCGTTCGTTCGAAATTTTGTCGAACGAATTTTTTTTCGATTTTCGTTCGTTCGATTTTTCTTCGAATGAATTTTTTTTCGATTTTCGTTCGTTCGATTTTTCTTCGAATGATTTTTTTTTTCGATTTTCGTTTCTTCGAATTTCTTTCAAACGATTTTTTTTCAATTTTCATTTGTTCGAGATCTGGTTTTTCGATTTTTTTTTCGAAAATTCGTTTGACTTAGAAAATGCTTCTCGAACCTTAGGTTACGCTGTTTCGTTATTGCTCGGGCCGGACTGTCGTGGGCGTGCTCCAACAACGCGCCTGCGGGAAGAATATAGCACTGATTAGGAGACTTCGACATTATAGGCCCGATGAACATCGCTTTGAACTGTTCGGGAAATAAGGGAGAGAGGTAATGCATGCTCGATTTTGTGTGGAATACAAATAAAATACAAGGCATACACTTTTTGAATTTAGAAGTCGAAAAAATGAAGAAATGAGTTCTGAAATGACCCAATTGTACAGGGTCTAGGCATTATCCTTGACGGGGGGGGGGGCACCCACCATTCAAGACAGAAATGAAATGAACCGCCAATTGGTAAGGCTATCAGTCGAAGTATTTCCATAGAGCTCTCATAAAAACAATGATTGTTAGTGCAGTGCAGTATCAGGCATCTTCTATCCGAGTTTTTCATCATTTCTATGAGTAAATCTTGGGTGGCCCCACCACGTCTAGGACAGACCCAGGGTGAGCCGCTCTAGCCAGAACTTGGAAAATTTTAGAGCCAACTCGAGTGAGATTACGGTAGCCCTGTTCTGGCGCACTTAACTATCGTTCTTGTTGATTCGGAGGCATGGCTTGCATACGGTTTCCCGGACATTAAAGTGAGGTCATGCGCACGTCCCTTGATGTCCTGCACACTTTTACTGAGGTCCTGTGCACATTCCATGACGTCCCGCTCATCCCTACTGGGGTCTTGCACACGTTCCATGATGTCGTGCACACTCCTAGTGAGGTCCTGCACACGTTCTATGATGTCCTGCCACATTTATTTAGGTCCTACACACATTCCATGACGTCCTGCTCATCCCTATTGGGGTCCTGCACACGCTTCATGATGTCCTGCACACATTCCATGAAGTCCTGCTCATTCCTACTGGGGTCATGCACACGTTTTATGATGTCCTTCACACTTCTACTGAGGTCCTGCACACATTCTATGACGTCCTGCACACTCCTACGAAGGTCCTGCACACGTTCCATGATGTCCTGCTCATCCCTACTGGGGTCCTGCACGCGTTCCATGATGTCCTGAACACCTCTATTGGGATCCTACACACGTTCCATGATGTTCTGCACACCTCTATTTGGACAGTGCACACGTTACATGATGTCCTGCACACTCATGTCGTGAAATTGTTCCATTAGATTTGGCTATCAAACTGATTTCCTAAATGTAGTGAAATTGTTGAATCGATTTGGCTGTTGTTGGTATATGCAGATAACATAATCATTAAATGTAGTGAAATTGTTGCAAACGGATTTGGCAGGAGCTCTATGAATTATCACAGTCAAATCACGCGTCAGAAGGTCCTCTGGCGAGCGAATGAAGACAGAAAAAATAATCCTCAGCCAACAATGCTGAACGAAATGTGGCCTTATGAGCTAGAAATAAGGTTTTTGAATGTTAATCTGCCTTTTCAGTGTAGCTCCCACTAAGGTACTGGACCTTCCTTCTTTCCTCACTGATTAGATAAAAATCACGAAAACGAAATGTAACACAATTTATTAGCTACTGACGCTATGTCTTCGTGTCCTCAACGCTTTCACGGTTCACATTGTACGGAAACGTTTTTGCTGCTAGACTTATTCTTGTTCTCATTTGATTCAATATGCGCTCCAAGAAAAACCCCTTCTGACGCGTGATTTGACTGTGATAATTCATAGAGCTCCTGCCAAATCCGTTTGCAACAATTTCACTACATTTAATGATTATGTTATCTGCATATACCAACAACAGCCAAATCGATTCAACAATTTCACTACATTTAGGAAATCAGTTTGATAGCCAAATCTAATGGAACAATTTCACGACATTTTAGAGCAATGCCAAATCCTTGACCTTTTCTGCGGAGCCCAACTTTCAGAAATTTCACAACTTTTTCCAAGGGTTTCCCTTCTACAATATCGTCAAGCTCTAAAAGTCAAGTTGTTTTTTTTTCGAAAACATAGTGGTAGAAATGAAGAAACAACCGCTCCGCTGCTAAGACTGCAAGATAATAGTTGCAACGCGGCTTCCTACAAATAAGATACAAGGCATATACTTTTTGAATTTAAAAGTCGAAAAAATGAAGAAATGAGTTTTAAAATGACCCAATTGTACAGGGTCTAGGCACTATCCTAGACGGGGGGGGGCACCCACCATTCAAGACAGAAATGAAATGAACCGCCAATTGGTAAGGCTACCAGTCGAAGTATTTCCATAGAGCTCTCATAAAAACAATGATTGTTAGTGCAGTGCAGTATCAGGCATCTTTTATCAGAGTTTTTCATCATTTCTATGAGTAAATCTTGGGTGGCCCCACCACGTCTAGGACAGACCCAGGGTCAGCCGCTCTAGCCAGAACTTGGAAAATTTTAGAGCCAACTCGAGTGAGATTACGGTAGCCCTGTTCTGGCGCACTTAACTATCGTTCTTGTTGATTCGGAGGCATGGCTTGCATACGGTGTCCTGAACATTAAACTGAGGTCATGCGCACGTCCCTTGATGTCCTGCACACCCCTACTGAGGTCCTGCACACGTTCCATGATGTCCTGGGGTAACTCTCCTTTTGAGGTCCTGGGACACATTCTCCCACGACGTCCTGCACACCCCTTACTGGGGTCCTGCTTAGGTCCCATGATGTCCCGCGCACTCCTACCAAGATCCTGCACCACGTTCCCATGACGTCCTGCCTATCCCTATTGACGGGGTCCTGCACACGCTTCACACACCTGCACACCTCCTACTGATGTCCTGCACACATTCCATGAAGTCCTGCTCGGTATTCCCTACTGGGGTCATGCACACTGTTTTATGATGTCCTGCACACTCCTGCCCCACTAAGGTCCTGCACATATTCCATGACGTCCTGCACACCCCTACTGAGGGTCCTGCACACGTTTCATGATGTCCTACACACTTTTTGCTTCTGAGGTCCTGTACAATATTCCATGACGTCCCTGCTCATCCCTACTGGGGTCCTGCACGCGTTCCATGATGTCCTGCACACCTCTATTGGGATCCTACACACGTTCCATGATGTCCTGCACACCTATGTGGGACAGTGCACACTGTGTTCCATGATTTTCTGCACACTTTCCTACTGAGGTCCCTGCACGCATTCTACGACGCCTTGCACACACCCCTACTGTAATCCCTGCACAAGTTCCTTGATGTCCCAATGGAGATGTGCAGGACATCATGCGGAACGTGTGCAATGTCCTGAATAGAGATGTGCAGGACATCATGGAAGCGTGTGTAGATCCCTCACACCCTACCGAGTGTCTTGCACAATATTCTGCGACGTCCTGCACACCCCTACTGGGGGTCCTGCACAAGTTCCTTGATGTCCTGCACGGTACACTCCTACCGAGGTCCTGCAAAATATTCTGGATGACGTTCTGCACACCCTACTGCCCTCTGCACAGGAGTCCCATGATGTCCTGCACTCTCCTTTGAGGTCCTGGACACATTCCACGACGTCCTGGTACACCCCCTACTGGGGTCCTGCTTTGAAGTCCCCACGGATGTCCTGCAGTACCCTAACAAGATCCTGCACACGTTCCATGACGTCCTGCTCATCCCTTGGCTGGGGTCCTGCACACGCTTTATGATGTCACTGCACACTCCTACTGATGTCCTGCACACACTCCATGAAGTCCTGCTCATTCCTACTGGGGTCATGCACACGTTTTATGATGTCCTGCACCCTCCTACTAAGGTCCTGCACATATTCCATGACGCGTCCTGCACACCCCTACTAGGGTCACTTAAATAATGTTCCATGATGTCTCTACACACTTTACTGAGGTCCTGCACACATTCCACACGTCCTGCTCATCACTACTGGGGTCCTGCACGCGTTCCATGATGTCCTGGCACACCTCTGGCTGGGATCTCTACACACGTTCCATGATGTCCCGCACACCTCTATTGGGACAGTGCACACGTTCCATGATTTTCTGCACACTCTTACTGGGAGGTCCTGCACGCATTCTACGACGTCTTGCACACTCTCATCAGTCCTGCACAAGTTCCTTGATGTCCCAATAGAGATGTGCAGGACATCATCAGGAACTGTGTGCTAATGTCCCAATAGAGATGTGCAGGAGATCATGGGAACGTGTGTATGAGATCCCTCACACTCCTACTGAGGCTCTTGATTTAATGCAGATCATCTCCAAATGCAGAGCAACGAGTGGTCATGCACGTGAAGAGGCAAACCCACACCTTTCCGAGTCCCTGTAAATTCGTTCGGACTCACCGGGAGGTGACCGAAATAGTTCGGATCCAATTTTTTGAAAGGGTCATGTTGCACGACTCTTTCTGGCGGAAGCGGTGGAGCTTATGAATAAGCATACCGGGCGTTCCTGGTAGCGAGCACAGGTGACGCACTTGGAGTAGGATGTTTTTGATCTGTGGCTCAGCCGCTTGACTGTGGTTTGGTCATGCGGTATGACAAACCGACGTCTCAACATCGTGAGGGTATGCTTTGCGCCCATATGCATAAGCTTTTGATGGCAATGCAAGATGATTATCGCCGTGAGCGGGTGGCGGGATTACCAAGGAGGGGATAGACTTATCTCCTTTTACCACCAATTGAGCGTTTTGCATGCGATTAACTACACCGGATGTGTCCCCATGTAAAGCTATCATGGAACGTGTCCAGTTTTTGGACACTGGAGGGAAGTACTTTCTCAGCAACCGATTGCAGACTCTCGCACGTTGATGTTCGCGGAAGAAGTAGCTGCTCCAGCTGCATAAAAATCATCCGTCGTAACTTCGGCTGGAAGAGGCTATCGTAAACGAGCGGGAAAGACTTGTTCGAGCCGCGTTTGAGATTCTTTGAGCTACTTTTTTCGTATATACGAATTCGAATGAACTTAAGAACTCTCGCGGTGATGCGAACGAGTTTCCGGTAGTCGTTTGTGCAACTGAACGGAATGACGGATTTTATGATCTTCCATTGTAACTGTAGTAGTTGATTAAATTTCAAGCTCGGATTCCGGGCTGACTCTGGCTCCTTGCTGAAATCCATGGTCGAAGTCGATCCATTCCGATGGCGGTTGGCGAATGAATGCTGGACTGGGGCCACCAGAAGTGTTTCTTCAGGAGTCTCAACAGCTGTGGGACCTCTGGTAGTACAGTCTGCCGGGGATTAAAGGCAGTGTTCACGATGATTTTCGTTCCAGAGTTTTCCACTCAAAAACAAAGCGTTGGCCACCGAGTGTTACAGAAATTACGAAGAAACGGCGAGAAACGCACAAAACGTCATATTTCAGTGATATTAATCTCTGGCCTGGACTAGTTGTCCAGTTGTATGAACATGTTCACGGTGGTTGTCTCGGTGATAAAATGGGATCAGTCAAAAACGGAAGAATATTCCAGGCAAAAATAGTACTAGAGTAGGGTCCAAAGAGAAGACAACGGAACAACAGAAAACAAATAATTGGCAAGGACAGGCCCACAAAAAGTTTCATTGTCACAACGAACGGTGCCTGTGAGGAAGTAATGAGGTGAGGGTGAGAGTAAAGTATTTCGTGACAGCTTCTGGTGCGTTTTCTCGATCCTTCGTCATTTATATTTCTACCCGGGGCCAAACAATCGGTGCTATTAATCTCAAAGTCGAAGATTATCGTGAACACTGCCTTTATCTACGATGATTTTCGTTCCAGAGCGTCCCAACAAAACAAAGCGTTGGCCATCGAGTGTTACAGAAATTACGAAGAAACGGCGAGAAACGCACTAAAAACGTCATATTTCAGTGATATTAATCTTCTTGGCCTGGACTAGTTGTCCATTGTATGAACATGTTCACGGTGGTTGTCACCGGTGATAAATGGGACTGGGGTCAAAAACGGAAGAATATTCCAGGCAAAATAGTACTAGGTAGGGTCCAAAAGAAGACAACGGAGCAACAGAAAACAACAATTGTAAAGGACGGGCCCACAGCGATTCTTCATTGTCACAATGAACAGTGCCTGTGAGGAGTAAATATGTGGGTGAGAGTAAAGTATTTCGTGACCTTCTGGTGCGTTTTTCTGGATTCCTTCTGTCATTTATGTTCTCTACCTGGGGCCAAATTACCAATCGATTTAGCTTATTAATCCCAAAGTCGAAGATTATCGTGAACACTGCCTTTTGAGCGAGGTGGAAACATAATGGAACCTGGCAGAGCGATGTTCGCTGAGGCGAATTCACTGCGCAGTTTCCTAATATGTTTCACCTCGGTTATCCACAAACGTTTTAAGCGGTTTATTGGAGTGAATCAATAGAGAGCGATATGCGAATCCGGAAAGAATATGCGGATATTAGAACATCTGGTGATATTCGAATTCCTTTGCGAAGAAGGAATTGTGCGGAGTTTGATGGCGACGTCGCAACGTCGCAATATGAGCCTTCAAGACGAGGGATGGCGACCTTCTCGTCTGGTGCTACTCTGGTTTTGATACATCAGCAACAGATACGACTGCGGTGTCGTATCTGGGCGTCTGCATGTAGCATATGCGGATGCATGAAATACATGCGTTTTGACGCATCTGCGAACAATAAGAGATCGTACTCAGTGATCCGGATCGTCAAAGCATGGATATAGCGGGGTACCATGCTGGTGTGTTCGCTTGCATCCGTCGATACTTTGTACGATCTCCTCCATTGGAGCGTATGGCGATGAGCGAATGGGGTGTCCTTAGTCGTATTTGTTCCCGCCATAAGATCTTGTATAAAGAGCTTGGCTTTGACAAACAGAGGAGATACTAACTCTAGTGATCAAAACTGAACGGCTAATGCCTGCAAAGCTGTGCGTTTGGAGGTGGCCGCATAATCGACCAGGTCAATGGAAACGTGATACGTATCCATGCGTGGCATCCGCACTGAATACCGAGTAGTTTGACGGTATTCGGAGGTAACGCTCATGCGGTCACTCTTTTGGAACGTCATCATATAGACGCGTTCGTTATTACATGGCGAACTGGAGGAGGCTCATGTGCATGCGTTTAAAGGTCTCCTTGAATTCCTTCTGCTTCCTAATGCACTCTCGTCGAACAAATCTTAGCGCCGACTAATACATTATCAACGTAGGTATTTGTAAAAAGGGATTTCCTCGCGAATGGTATTGCGATTATCCCGTTCGAGTGCGTATTTGATGGACATATTCGGCAGAAACGGTGTAACGTTAATGCCGAATACGATCCGAGTAGTTAGCGAAATATACGAAGATTACCGCGGATGGTTGGTGAACAGGAAGTGTCGGCTTCAAATCCGGCTACGAATCTCGTAGCGTCTCGTTGGTCGAGTTGTAAGCGAATCTGGTGGAAACGCTTTCTCTCGACGTCTGCGATAAGTAAATACTTAGCGATTCGTGCATGGACGAGCGCTCCAGCAAGCGTTCGGAAAGCAAAGCGTCGGTCAACTTGATGTATGCAGTCATTAGGGCTTAATTGGTCCTTATGATGGCTAAGCTAGCATCAAAGACTATACGTAAGGCGGTTGTTGAACTCTCTTTAAGAACCGCTTGGTGAGGCATACAATATACCTGGGCGGGCCGTTGGAAGAAGAGAATTCGTCGACTTTCTTCAATGATTTGCAAGCGAAGCTGTTCTTCAAAGGTGTCACAGCACGCTTTCCAGAGCTGTGGTTTGCCCTGAAGTGAGCGGGATACTGATGTTCAAGTTTTCTCCAAGCAAAACTGCTTGTTATCAGATTGAAGGATGCGATCTTGTCTCCCAAGGAAACTGTACGTATATGACACCGTCAATGACTTGAACGGTCTCGGTAAAAGCGTTTGATGACTTTGTTGATTGGATCTGTTGATCGTCATCGAGCGGATTATCGTGAATCGCCTAGGGATTCTAAATCCCAAAGCCTACTGGAACGTCCTGAAGTTGGGATCGTCCGTTTCTTTGTGCATACAAGCTGTGTGAAGCGGTTCACCTCAAGCTGGCACACAGGCGGATATGCGATTCTTCTAAGTCCGGAGATAACTGGACTGGAGACGTGTTTCTGTCAGCACTAATCCTGATGGGCAATTCACGTGTAGCGGATGGATCAGCGATTTTCCAGTAGAGATCAATTCCGATGAGAATGTCGATGATGACATATTCCTCCGACCTTAGCCTCTATCTGTACTAGTCGAACGTGAATAGCGTAGACTCATCAATGGAAGCAGGTGTGATAGATGCGATTTTGTGTGAACGGAGTGTGAGTATTTTACGATGTACGGACGTTCCAGATGCATAGGTGCATCCTTTGATCCAATACAGTAACCGTCACAAGCGAAGATACTTCGGTGGACTCGATGTCCTCCAAAAGTATGCGTGGTATATGCTCTAGGATCGCGGAGATGGCAATCCTAGGGCACGAGCGGTATCTTCTCGTATGAAACTGGCCCATTTTTGGGCGCTGCTGTCAGAAAGCAGTACCACGAGAAAGTGCGTATTGATCAGAAGCGCGCCTGATTTCAGCACGGACTGCGTAAGCGACCATCAGACGAGGAGGTTCTGAATCGGAATCTGTAGCATAGTTAGTGACCGAACGCGTGGCGGTACGGCGTTTGGTCGCTATGCTCGGGTCCCTTTTTCAGCGTCTTCATGGCGTCACGATCGACGTGCTGTTGTCGAGATGGCGAGTTTACCGCACAGCGTTCTGTCGCGTGTTTGCGTCGCGTGTCGAATTCCTACGCGGTTAGAATTTTCGACACGCCGTGAGCGACAACTCGCGTGATACAACTGTCGCGCGAATGAGGATGAGCGACGATATGGAGTGTGATCCACGATGTCCAGTGGAGGAGCGAGGCACTGTGTCTTAATGAATCTCGTCCTCGACCAAACAGATCTACTGCGATTACGATCAACTGTCTCCACGCGTTCACAGAGGGAAATATGATGCCTGGCTCCGCAACTATTAATGCAAGGGTTAGCCTGGCATTCCTTCTTCTATTATGGGCCGGTAGAGAAGCACAATCGGCACAGTTGATCTTCGCGAACAATAGTTCAATATCGATCTCTCCGCGATGTCACTCTGTGGCAATCCCTCGACTCCGTAAAGTCCTTGCACTTTGCATAGGTTACAGCGAGAAGAAGAGTAGTGAACAGAAGAAGAGGCGGCGAAAGGAACGATGAGGCGATTTGGGCTGCGATTGTGATCGTGAGTACTCCTATCGCGAGCGGATGGACTTCTCGATTGGAATCGGGAAGCGTGAGCGGATAATTTCTTTTCTGGACTGGGCGGTGTCCTAGAAGAAGAATGCGGATGAGTACGAGCTTGACAAAATCTGACGAAATTGTCGCGTTTCCATAGTGTCGGATATGGTTTCGAAGGCGCGAATGACCTGATCGATACCTTCCAACAACTGTAGGAATTTACCATGGAATGGTCGTGAAGCGTTTTCGGCAATCTCCCTACTTGTTCCATGGTCTATTCTGCGGAAACTTCTGGCTTGAATAATATGCATTACGGTGATATTGTTATCATGCTCGCCGTAGCGTTTGAGTTGCATCCAAACGGAACGGACATGAGCAAGCGTAATGCGTTGCGAAAGCGCAGATGAGCTGGCTGACTTCCATGTTCTTGGAGCTTGCAGCTCAACTGCGTGCGAATAAATTGCGGACGATAATACGTACTACACCAAAGCTTCTCTCAGCCAGCTGATAGTTAGCGGCTGTGATGGCGTATCCTGTCACCATAACAAAGCATCTCCCTTCAAACAACTTCTGAGGTGATGAAAATTTTTGACCAACCGGATTTCCAAGGTGCAGTTCGAATGAACTGCGGTAGTCAAAGACATCCTGTAGAATGTTGGAAAATTTCGATGTCATAGGCGAAGGTAGGCAAATTTCTACGCGTGGTAGACGTATTTGCGGGAGTTCTATAGCTCTATAGTCAGCCTGTCGCTGCGACGTAGCTGCAGCGATTGGCGACAGAGAACTATAACCATACTCAGCGGTACGGGTGCAGTGATGGGATTGCCTGCGATGGCAATAAGCATTACGATAGTCATGCGGTTGACTGGTCGCAGCAACGATAAATCCATCCCGCTGGAGCAGGGTGCAGGAGGGAATGCAACGTGGCGATGGTTGCAAGGCAGCGAAATAGTCGAGCGGCTTTTGACTATTTGGGCGGGAATAAAACTGCGAATATCTCGATTGCTCGGAACCAGCTATCGGTGCGTTATTCACCGTTAGCGGTAACGGTGTGTTGCGATATTCATCGTGTCGGGGAAACGATGCTGCGATTTGCTATCGGCTTCGGATTGCTCTGACGCGAATGGAGGTGGAAGGTTACCAGCCACAAAGTGGTTGGTGATTGCGGATGAAAGCGAATTGTTCGACTGGCAGAGCAGCTGGAACAGCAAATTGAAGCTGCATTCAAGTCCTTCTGAATACGAGAGGCAGGTGGTGCCGAAGCATCAGCCTCACCGGTCACAGCCGAGGCTAGGTTCCTACCATCGGTTTCCCGATGAGTGGGAACATCGCTCGGTGGATGGTGATGTTGGCTGCTGCTCAGCATCCCCTGCATTCCCGTCTCTATGGACGGCGAATGCATGGCTCCTGCGAGCCGCTGCGATCCAACGAAATATCGTTGAATCCCTCTCCATCGTCCTTAGAATAGCCAGTAGTGGCCGGAATATCGTTCACGTCCATCGCCGAAGCACACCAGATGTGCCGAATGGCTTGGCTGGCCGATGGAGGGGGCGGAGCGATTTGTAAGCAAAGTTAAGTGCCATCCATGGGCTACGGTGACCTTTTCCGCCGACGTAAACACAAGAGTGCAAGTCGTCGGCGCTTTGAAGTCATCGATCGCGCGTGAGAACGGCAGCCATTCGGCCGGCTCGACAACTTACATTGATCGAGCCAATGGAATGTAGGCGAATGGGAGCGGAAATTGGAAAGTCCCTCGAAGAATCGGGGGACCAACCAATGGAAAAATTGCGAATAGAAAATAGCGAATATAGCTGGTCGCTCGCGAAAATAAGGGACCAGGTGCGAATTTAGCACAATAGGTGCTAATTAGCGGAATAATTACAGGACCTGAATGGGTGGTCCTCAGAGAAGGGGAAAAAAGCGATTATGGGCGGAAATATGCGATTAAAAGAGCGGATTTCAGCGAATAAAATGCGAATTTTTTCCAAATAAAAAATGCGATTAAAATGGGCGAAAATGACGTAAATAGGGGCTAAATTAGCGGAAATGGAGCGAATTTCCGGGATTTCTCGTAGGAACGAGAAATCGAGCAAAAAACGCGAATATGAAGCGAAAATAGAGCGAATGAGAGGCGAATGATGAACAAATTTCCAGTGGTCCCTCGAGAGAGTGAGGCACCGTTTTCAAAATGGTGACAAAATAAGCGGATGGGTGGTCTCTCGAGCAGAGTGACCTCGCGGATAACAATGATACAGAGCGAATATATGGTTTTTTAGCGGTCCGAAAAACCTAGCGAAAATTGCGTTTAAGGGTGGATATAGGCGATTTTTAAGCGATTTTATGTATATTAGGATAAATTTAGGGATTTTAAGGGCCAAAGAAGAAAAAGAAAGAATGGACGAGGATAGCGGGCAGGAAAAGAAGAGAAAGAAAGGGTTGGGGTTAGCTAACCCAAGGGTTATCTAGGGGCTAACCCAAGTGGGTAAAAACTAACCTAAGGGGTAAAAGATAGAGGAGATTAAGGGGTTGAACCTGTGGTATGGCGGGGTAATAGGGGGTGTTTTAGCCCAAAAAGCGTTTTTAAGGGCCAGAAATGGGGAAAATGTTAAAAATTTGGGGGAAAACTAAGGGGAAAGGTGCCTAACCCAGGGTTTAAGAGAAACTAGCGCGGGGTTTATGTTTGTAAACGCGGTTTTACCCGCATTTACTTCGCGGCACGTGCCTTAAATGGCAAAGAGAGGAAAAGTGGGCCTGTTGGATGCAGTTACCTGAGGGGGGATTGGGGAATAAGATTGCATACCCGTAGTTATGGTTATCCCAGGTCGCTTACCCCAAGATGAGGATTAGAACCATGCTTCGACGTACCCGGACCGGGAGACGGCTCCCTATAGACTGCAAGCGCGCCGCGGCCACTACTTGCCTTCAGAGGACCCCAAGCCTCTGAACCTCGAATCTAAGGCTCCCACCAGGTAGGGAGCGAACGGCTAGTCCTGGCGACCCCAAGAGATTCAGGAGGCTGGCCCAGAGATCCGAGGGTCTAATCCGCAACTACGCTAATACAAATCCCGCACCTTCCGGGCATCACAGAGGAGGAGACTGGCAGGAGGCCTCTTGTACGCCTGCTGACCCAGGCCCTGCCACGGCCACAGCCAGCTCGACGTACCCGTGTCGTCACCCTGCTTAGCATCTCGTTATGGGCCGCTAACTGGGGCCGCAACCAGAGGGTGATGTTTTTAAGGGGAGGGAGTGGGGTTGCTAAGCCCTTACCCTATGGTCTGACTCTTATCCCGAACCCCAGGTTCGCTTGGGCTTTCCGAGGGCGCGGTGGTAGAGACCGTTTTTAAAAACGGGCTCGTTTCGCACGGTCGGTAGCACCATGTCGCGGGCGCACTAGGGCCGCGTCCATCGACAAGTTGGAGCTCAGCCAAAGTGGTCAGGCCATGGCCACGACCGAGCCCCGCATCGGCGGTGTTCACGTCCCCGGTGACGTCTGACCTCGGTGGATTGGCCATGGGCCTAGAAACCACGGTCAGTCCCCGTCAAGGGTCGTCGCGTCCAGCCGCCCTAGTGGGCTGACCAGAGTAGCGGACCTACCCCAACCAGGGGTCGCCTCGGGATACACCCTTGGCAACCTCCGCATCCTAACCCGGCCTACATGCCAGCGGTGGCATGAATAATTAACAGGGGTCGAACTGGCACGGGTTGCGGTAAGCGGGAACCGCTGTGCACAAACACAAATAAGAATAGAAATAAAACACTATAAAAATGAAGGGTACACTGATTTATCCTAATAACATTAAATCCTACGGTACCTGAGATCCTTCCAATCCTTAGGGGGCGCGTTCCGAATCTCCAGGTAGATGGCGAATATAAGCGGGTGAATACTAGCGAAGAGAATATGGCGCCTCGTGCGGTAGTTCTGCCTTCCCTCAGCCCTCCTTCAGTGGAAGGCTTAAGTGTGGTCTCGTACCTGACACCCAGCTGCGGTGCTGGACCGGATTCCTCAACAGCAGCTAGCGGGTGCTGCTGGAGGCGACCAGATTCCTCGCTGCCAGACTATGCGGTTAAAACGGGTATTAAAGCCGAGAGTCTGGCCCTGGCGCTCGCCACCGCGGTGTGGCATTAGGAGCACCAGGTGCGGAAACTGTCACACCAGGATAGACAGGAGCCCCAGGGCTGGCGGTACATGAGCTCCAGCGCTCAAGCCAACGCTGGATGAGCATGCCTCATGCCAGCGGAGGCCGAGCGCGGTCGCTGCATGCGCCGCGCCGGTGGAGACTGCTGAGGGGGCAGAGGCGAGGGGGGGCGGGGCCGCCAGGCGCGGCTGGCAACGAGCCAACGCAGGGCGCCGATTAGCAGCCGGCCACAACCCAAGCCGCCTGACTAGAGCGCGAGGCTGGGCACAACGGTGCCCCTCACGAGGGATTAGTCGCAATCCGCGACATGAGCCCAGCGTAGCCGATATACCCAATATACAATCTTTTACCGTCTCAGTGTAACGCCGAAGACCGCTACATAGGAAGCGAAACAAGGTAAAAAAACGTAAAAAACGTCAGTCCACAAACCTGGAGTAGGGTTTTAAAACACCTGTAACTTAACTTCCAAAAGAGCTACCCCGGGTTTGAGCAAAACTAAGAAACTAGGTTTGTAACCCTACCGAATGAAACTTTACTCGCTCCCAGAGGACGCCTTACAAAAAAATTTACTAGGTGTGGACATTTGATGTTTTGAGCATAAATGTCCACACCTAAATACACTATTTAGGTACGCGCATTGCCTACAATTCCTTCTAGCTGAACACAAAGCTGTCAAAGTTATATGGGCATTTTAAAATTTTTAACCACTTAACTGAATTAACTTTGACAAAATAAATTTTCAGTAGAAACTTGGGAGTATCAAATTACAGCAATGTTTAAAATTCGAGATTTTTTTTCTAAAAAATCAATAATCACGTTCTATCAAAAAGTTTAGCAAAAAGGCAAGGGAATGTCATCAGACATTTTCTGGGTGTTTTAGCAAATGTTCTCGGATTTTGCTCAAAACTTGTATGTAGGGGTAATCTAGGGTTTTGAACACGAATCTGGAGTTCTTTCGTCGAAATTCTGATGTTTACCGTAGGTTACTGTAGGTACCATGTGATTTAGAGGGCAAACCCTACCTTAGTACTTTGAAAAGCGACAAACGGACGTTAAATTCATATTCACCTCCCCGAATAACCCCCGCTTACAAATTTTGAGTCATTTCTGAGACTTTGATCAAACTACCATACACCCACCGTAGTCTAACACAATCTGGTAAAAATCGATAAGCGGACTACAGATTCGTGAATAGCACTCCAAATAACCCATGAAGAAACATATTGAGTCGTTTCTATCGTAGCGTTCCGGAAGTCGTGGAAAGTCACATTTTGCCCTCAAAGTTTCCCCCGATTGGGAGTTTTGGACGAATATAGTCGAAAACTTTGGAAAGTCGACAGATAAACCCCAGATTCGCGATCAGCTCCCAAATAACCAACCTGGAAGGATTTTCAGTAAAATCTGGAACTTTTTCTGAAACCGCTTCAAGAGCCCTCTAATTGGCAGGAATAAACGCCCAACTGAAAATCCGAAATAAATAAACGACCAACCGAAAATCCGTACAAGTTCAAAACGCTATCAGTCTGTACAAAGTTTGGTAAGTGTGCCTCCAGCCAAATTTAGGGGTGGTTTTGGGCGCTGAACACAATTATGAGGTCCGTTTCGGATTTCACCAAGACTAAGGCAGGTTTTGGAACCTACAAAAGGGGCAAAAACGACCTTCTTAAACTTGTAACTTCTTGGATCCTGCAGCTCGGGTCGGTATACTGCGCAGTTCTACTATGGAGGCCTAACACGCCTTTCATGCTTTTGCGACAGCGGCTAATGCCGCAGATTTTTAATAGAAAAACGAGAAAAGCGACGCGGCATTTGCCGCCGGAGGCAAACGCCGCAAAGTGGATCTTTCATGCATTCGCGGCAGCGGCATCGCGAAGCGCTAGCCCCGTCGCCGTTTTCTGTGGCCTCGTCGCGGTGTCTGCGGCAGCTACAAGAATGATCCGGACCATTTTCGTCGCTGCCGCTGGCCTCGTCGCAACCTATCGTGCCGGGACCAGCGTCCACCCTGGCATTTTGCAAGCATTCTCGGCAATGAAGGCAGCTATCATCCTCGACCTAATTATGCTGTATTCCTCTTCTGCTAGATTTCTACACGATCTATTCCCTTCTTGTATTCTGCTACCCTAATTTCCTGCTGCTATCTGGCTGTACTCGGTAATAGAGCTTTCGACTTCGCCAAAAGTATTTTTGGTACATCTGCATTTTATCCCATTTCCGGCGCGATTTTTTTTTAATTTTAATACACACTGAGCTGAAAAGGCATTGGGAGATGTATTGATTTATCGCTTCGATCAGTATAATTAGTGAGACTTCTTTAATCCAGCTAAATGCACTTGTATTGTTGTGTAATGTTCAGAAATTCAACCCAATAACTTGCAAATCGTGATGACTTCACTACGGAACAACGATTCTATTGATCTATTCTGATCGTGATGACTTCACTACGGAACAACGATTCTACTGTACGGCTCGGAGTCGTGAACTTTGCTCAAGTCGGATATCAGCAAGGTAGGGGTTTTCCAAATGCGATGTTTGCGGCATATTCTTGGAACAACGTTAAGAGATCGCATACGCAACGACGTTGGCCGAGACAGCTGCGACCATCAACCGACGATTGAAGAACAAATCCGAACGAGGAGGTCGCGCTGGTTTATATACGTGTGCAGAATGGAAGCCAGCCGACTACTGCACAGCTTGCAATAGCAATAGAGAAAACGCTCAAAACCATGGAAGGTCGAGAGAACTGCCCCGAAGAAGACGTGGTTGAAGCAAGTCGAAGCTGATCTGAAATCTCAACGGTGCAGTGTCGTTAAAGGCACTGTTCGCAATAAACTTCATCCTCGTGTTTTTCATGACAAACGCTTCTCGTGGCTCTCAGAAGCAGAAAAGCGTCGAAAAAAACGGGACGAAAAGCTACCCAGGAGCCGCAAAACGGCTTAGAAAAGTGGGAAAACCCCGCCACTGTGGGCAAGTCCCGCCTCTTCCCGCCCCTCGACGTGAACAAAGGAATACTCGAAATCGTGAGTTGAGCGATGGTTTCCGAACAAAAACCCCGTTCTTCCCTTCATTATCAACTTCCCTCTTTACTCAGGTCAGCTCGCATATATTGGCTGCAAAAGACGGAAGTTACAAGCCTCGGACAACTCGTCTACCATTTTCCCTAGCTCAATTTTTGAGGGACCATAACTCCATTCCCAGAAGGTCCTGTACGATTCCAGAAGCATCATTGGACTCAGAATGGGACCGGTTTCAAGATAGGCAAAAAAACATAAAAGCGATTTTTATCGCGAACAGTGCCTTTAACGCTAAAATTATTGCGGCTAATCGTTCTGAATGGAAGCGTATCGTTCAGGCCACTGGAGCTCCTATGGCACCTACAGCAGTGTACTGGTTGAGAGGTGATCCCGCTCCGCCAGCCGCCAGCTAATGGGATGAGTGAGTGAGTGACGGAACAACGGCAACATTTCAAACAAACAAACATAGTTGAATTTGTTTTGCTAGCTTATGTTTTGCTTCCTGCTTTGCTACGATATTATGACCAAGATGATGGTAATAGGCAGCAAGGTAAATTATGCCACCTCACAATGTCATTCCTCGTCTCAGTGTGGGTTTCACTTGGTGCTAAAAACATTCAGCGTGCTTTGGAATGCCAATGACAGCCATAAATCACTCGAATGTATTCATCACTGTTTAAAATATTTTTTTCTGGCTTCCACTGTTTATTATATTTTTTTCTAGCCTCCATTAGGCACGAAACGCTTTGTCTGTCTTTTTTAACCATCCCCCTCCCCCAATGAAACTCCAATCCTTGCTTTCGCCGAATCTTTATCATCGAGCTACGCTGCTATAGCAAGTGTACTCTCTGATATCGATTCGCAGCTACACTTACAAAGGAAAAACTACCGGACGAGTTGTCTCGTGCGCGTCTCTAACCGGCGCGAAATTCAAACGCGGGTTTAGCGCGCTCTGCCGTCTGCATCTGCCCTCACTTTCTGATTTCGAGCTATCTCGGCTCGGAAACGTCATTCCTTGCCTTATTCTGCTATTTTCTTCTACTATTCAGCTACTATTATTCACTTCAGCACCAGATTCGGGCTCTACTGTCTTATTTTCTGTATTTCCTTTTGGATTAGATCAGAATTGCCAGTTTTCGACCTAGATTTTTTCCGGACGTCCCTCTTTCAGTCGCCAGTAAACCTACAACGAAAACATTTGGCTGCTGGGCACCCACGGGACCATGAAGGGGGTGTCGCCGTTGGATAGACTCGCGTATTACTGTATTTCGCATTGGAGCACCGTTTCAGCTAGTGCTCAGCTGCGAACCGTACAAGTTCCAACTTTTTCACTACTTTATATAGCCGTTTACTTCATTTTAGTATAATTCGAGTTCAGATATCAGTGGCCGTATTAATGAAACTTCAGAAAGCTTCCCGGGAAGGTTAAAACCTTCCCGCTGTCGGACGAGTTTTCCGCCATCCATTTACCCGGCTACCCGACGGGTAGACGGGAAGGTTCCTGGTTACCCGGCGGGTAGACAGGTAGGTTCCTGGCTACCCGGCGGGTAGACAGGTAGGTTCCTGGCTACCCGGCGGGTAAACAGGTAGGTTCCTGGCTACGCGGCGGGTAGACCGGTAGGTTCCTGGCTACCCGGCGGGTAAACAGGTAGGTTCCTGCTTACCCGTCGATTGAAGACGGGTAATATCTTCCCGTCAATGAGCTTTTGCAGTTTCCGTCTTCCATTCATTGAGTTTCGTGTTGCTTTTATTTCTCTATTCGACCTCATATTTGTACATGACTTACATTTTGGAAGGCACTTCCTGTAGCTCTCGCAATGTGTCAACTCGTGCTGAATTCTGTCTCTGTAGCTTTCGTTAAACCTTCAAACCGATCGCTTCTCTTCCTCATTTGTTTTATGCTTGATGGCCAGACTCTCTTGATTTGAAATTCAATTTTTTCTTGAGAGTCGGATGCATTAAACATGTCGCATATGAAGAGCATTCTTTGAAAAAAATTCACTTTTTTCTATTTATCGCTAGAATTCCCTCAAAACAGAGAGAGTATCGAAATCAATGAGCTACCGACAGGAATTTTTTAATATAAGACCAACCAACAAGTTTAGTTTTCACTTTAATAAATTAATTAACTCGAATTCCAATTTTCGTATTTTACAATATTTCGATTTTTTGCGATTGGATAAACCAGCAAATTCAATGTTTGCAATCCTGAACGGATTAATTCCATTTTTGTAATCCTTAATCCACTTAATTAGATTATCTTACTTTCTGGTCCGAGAAACATCAACTTCATTCTTCAAACAAATAAGTTAGATTCTGATGGAAAGGAAGAATTGAGCCGGTTTTGCATTCTCTAAACGGACGGATAAATTGGTTTTTTTGCGAGTAGATTCGAGTTTCCTGACTTTGGACCAGAACTATGGAAACCATTTTGGCGTTGTACGAGTTAAGCTTAAGTTAAGTACATAACAAAAATGTCCATGTTACGAGTGATAAATATCCGTGCATGCCGAAAAAGAATGAGCGCGTGAAAAAATCGGTGAAATATCTCTTCGAACTACGGTAAGACAGATGCTGCGTCGCGCACGTGATTTCCGAGCGAGGCAACATCTGTCTTACCGTAATCCAAAACTTCAGGACCTCCAAACTTGAGAAAAATTGCCGCTCCAGTGCCGGAAAAGTACAGCGACCTCGACTATGCCGCGATACTACCGCTGCGCCTCCATGATAGGACGATTCTGTTGCCGTGTCTTGAGCCTCGACATCAGCGCGTCAGTACCGCATCGGCTGCGCGTTAGAACCGCACCGGCTCCGCGAGGACGCAGCAGCGAATAAGCGTGGAGTACGATGCACTGTCCTGTGGTAAAACGAAATTGTCGCCAGTTCAATTACCCAAGTTTGATGTACATTCCATATTTGGCGGAAACCTCTGTGATAAGGGGCCCCGTCTAAGTCGGTCGATAAGCTGTAGCCACCCCGGTCGCTACGTATGCAATGCATTGCGCACTCAAGGCGAAAAAATCCCCGATGTGTCCGGAGTGCACCCGCGCGCGCTGCGTCCTGGCCCCTCCGAGTCCGTGCCGGTCGATAGGTATGCAATATATTGATCGATATACCCCCGATGTGTCCGTCGTGCGCCGTCTGCAGTGCGCTCGAGTGCGCCAGCCGAATCGATACGCATACAGCCGACCACTAGGGACGGCGGAGGACGGCGTAGAATCATTCGGAGCTGAAGAGGACGGCGCAGTTCGGTTTTGGGCCGACTATGATCAGGCAGAGGACCTAACAACCGCAGCTGCGTATTTTCGTTTTTAGTCCGCCTAGTTTTATTATAATTCTTGCATAACTTCGTATGAGATTCTCTGCCAGAGCGGCGTCAGCACTGCCGCGATATAGCCGATTCGGTGCCTGTAGGCGCCGAAGCGGCACTATCGCGAAGCCGCAGCAGCAATTTCTCTCAGAGATGCAGGTGGGAGCGCTTCTTCTTTGAACTCTCCGCTTGTCAACTCGTTTGGTTCAGAGTATATCAACGTAACAGATGATAAACTCCACGCATAAAGAGATAAAAAAACATTATTGAAAAAGTTAAGAACTTCCCTCAATGAATGGCTCTCTCTATACGATCGAATATAGACAAAGAATTCTTATTTGATTACTGACCGATAACGGCGCGCATTAATCTGGAACTTACTCAGACAAAATGCCACTCTACACCCATTTGGAAGGTTGGCATTGTCAGCGACATAGTGGCCGTAAAGCCCGAAACTCAATGTTCTGTCTCCCGCGGCAGTGACTGTTTGATACCCGGGCAACAAGCCGCCCTTAAAACACTCCACTGAATCTGAAAGGCCCGCGCAATGAGCCCCTCTGAATGATAAGGGCTGGTCTTGAAGCCCAAAAATATACATACGGCGCACCGCTACGCGACCGGCACCTCGGCAGCGGGTGCTGGAGCACTGGAAGGCACGCAGGGCTGCCAATGCAGCGAGCACCAGCACGGCTCGCTAGCTGTTGGACGGGGCTGCCAGTGGCTGGGCGGGGTGAAGTACCGCAAACTTGGGTAATCGATCCGACGACATTGCCGACATCTGAGCCCTTTCTCAAGAGTGCGTCGTACGCTCCCCTTGGAAATGGGCGTCGAGCTTCTTTTTGGCGTGCACGCTTTGCCTGTGATATGCACTATTCCGCCCTTCTCGACACGATAGACACTCTCCCGTGTCAGGAAGGGAAGCACGTGCTTATCGCGTATCTTTAGGAAAGTGGCCGAATCGGCTTGGGCGTCGAGCTTCTTTTTGTTTGAGTTACGCCTCTCTCCAAAAATTCAATTCAGTCGTGAAAACCTGTAGTTTGTACACCACTTTAGTGCAGGCGTATAGTGCTACTTAGGAAATACGGTGCCTTGTATCTATATTCCTTTTCAAATTCGTAATACTATTCCGTTGGAGTCTTTCACAACTTCCTATTTCGAACGTACATCTACCAAATTTCCTGTTATGAACACCCCGCTCTATTCGAATCCCTCCCTCTAATTGAACCCCCCAATTGAAAATTAAAACACCCCCCTCTATTAGAGCCCCTCCCCACTCAGCTGAAAAGACACTGGAGACCCATTCCTACCGGACGTGAATTGCTTCCGAAGAGACTGATCTTGAGAAAGACTTGAACAATGACTCTATTGATAATGATCTCTTAATATTCGCCGCGCAATTCATTATTGTCCCATTTTGGCTTGCCTAATAAACTTTGAAAGCCTATAATCACTCTTGTATTTTCTGTTGAAAAATTGAGCCTCCCCCTCTATTTGAACCCCTTCCTCTAATTGAGCCCTCCTTTTGGAGGAGGTTGAAAAATAGTACACCCGGGTGTTTAATTACAGGAAATACGGTATGTTCTCAGGCAAACCATCGCTCCGAGCGGGACCGGGTCCTCCCAATTATGACGTCATCGCCCGGACAGCGGCCGAGGGGCCAACTAGCACCGCGGTCCCTGTCCGGTGCCAGTTTGACCTCGGTCGCTCTCGGGGCCACAGCGGGGCCATCGCCAGAGATAGAGACGCGGGATTGGTTGTTCTTTGAGTGATAACGTGCGAGCCACGTTATCACTCAAAGAACAACCAATCCTGCAGTATAAAAGGCGGCTCGCCTCGTGTAGACGGGTAGTTGGCCTTTCGAGGCCACTCTTGAGAGTGACCTCGGATCACTCTCAGGATGACAATTTTGGCGGCCGAGGGGATCCCCCATGGCCCGCGGTGGAGAAGGCTTCCTCATTGCGCACCATGCTGGTATGGTATCCTTGTTGCGGCCTGTGGCAGGATTAGCCTCCTGACCCACAGGCTGTAGCAGGTACCTTATCCTCTTAACAGGCTTAATCACTCTCCAGAAGAGGCGGAAATAAAGAAAAAATAGCTATTAGGAAATTTTTGAAAATCGCCCGAACAGAGACCGCAGTGCCAGTTGGGACCGGAGATCGCTCCGAGCGATACTGCTGTGGCCCGGAGAGCGGCTGCTGTAGCCCGAGTAGATGGCTAATTTCCGCTCGGAGCAGAGAGGCAGCGCCGCTCGAGTAGCTCTCCGGTACCGCTCGGAGCGATGGTTTGCCTGAGGAGGTGGAAATCGAGGGCGATGGTCGCATCGAGCGTGATATTGTGGCGTAATTTGCAACAAACTCCCTCCAACCTGACCTTTACCCGCGATACATTTTCACTCCTGAAGATAATAGCCCGACGATTCTAGACTTCAATATTACAACTGTTTTGCTTCGCGTCAAAAGGGTTATGATTTGGCATTGAATAGTTTGTGAGAATCTCGTAAAAGAAGTGCGAATGATTTGGTATGCGATTAAACTGGGAGCAAACGCCTAAAATTCAGTAAAGTGATGGAACATTGATTTTGGCTGTGAATTTGCTCAATAAACAGCGAAAATTGAAAGAAACATTGAAAAAAAAAACAGATCACACCCGTAT
Source organism: Aplectana chamaeleonis (assembly GCA_029168955.1). NCBI lineage: Eukaryota > Metazoa > Nematoda > Chromadorea > Rhabditida > Cosmocercidae > Aplectana > Aplectana chamaeleonis. Next base: position 129,500 of record JAPDOI010001723.1, read on the forward strand.
TTTATCCAATGGAGCTAATATTTACAGCTTAATTTCACAAAGCCAAGACTCAAGTTTTAACTTACTCCCAAAATTCAGAAACACGCATTCCCAAACATTACTGGTCTTCATGTCTATATGTTCGCTAGCGGATAAGTAAATAAAATGCATTCGTATGAGGAACATTATTAATTGAATTGAAAATATCATCACACAGTGGGTTTTTACAAACGTTGTCATCTAAAGGAATCGCAGCCACACGAAGATTTGTGGGTTCCAATAAGACGGGTGTGATTTGGTTTTGCAATGCTACACCTAATTGTCGCTGTTTATTAAACAAATGCACAGACAAATCAATGGTCCATCGTTTCACTGATTTTTTAGCGTTTGCCTCATGACCTTCCGATCGTTATCTTCCGTAACGTACCTTTCAGATGCATCGTTCGCGCTGAAAACGAATGTACCGAAGCACTTTTACATGGGTCCCGTATACTTTCTATGGCGTCCGGCGCACGCTTACATGGGTGCCGTACTCTTTCTATGGCGTCCGGCGCACTTTTCCATAGGTCCCGTACACTTTCTATGGGGTCCGGCGCACGCTTACATGGGTCCTGGGTACACTTTCTATGGCGTCCGGTGCACGCTTACATTGGTCCCGTACACTTTCTATGGCGTCCGGCGCATTTTTTACATGGGTCCCGTACACTTTCTATGACGTCCGGAGCACTCTCACATTGGTCCTGTACACTTTCAATGGGGTCCGGCGCACGCTTACATGGGTCTTGTACACTTTCTATGGCGTCCGGCGCATTTTACGTGGTCCCGTACACTTTCAATGGCGTCCGGCGCACTCTTACATGGGTCCCGTACACTTTCTATGGCGTCCAGCGCACGCTTACATGGGTCCCGTACACTTTCTATGGCGTCCGGAGCACTCTTACTATTGGTCCCGTACACTTTCAATGGGGTCCGGCGCACGCTTACATGGGTCCCGTACACTTTCTATGGCGTCCGGCGCACGCTTACATGGGTCCCGCACACTTTCTCTGGCGTCCGGAGCACTCTTACATTGGTCCCGTACACTTTCAATGGGGTCCGGCGCACGCTTACATGGGTCCCGCACACTTTCTGGCGTCCGGTGCACGCTTACATTGGTCCCGTACACTTTCAATGGCGTCCGGCGCGCACTCTTACATGGGTCCCGTACACTTTCTATGGCGTCCGGCGCACGCTTACATGGGTCCCGTACACTTTCTATGGCGTCCGGCGCATTTTTACATGGGTCCCGTACACACTTTTTATGGCGTCCGGCGCATTTTTACATGGGTCCCGTACACTTTTATGGCGTCCGGCGCACGTTTTACATGGGTCCCGTACACTTTCTATGGCGTCCGGCGCATTTTTACATGGGTCCATTACACTTTTCTATGGCGTCCGGCGCATTTTACATGGGTCCCGTACGCACTTTTTATGGCGTCCGGCGCATTTTTACATGGGTCCCGTACACTTTCTATGGCGTCCGGCGCGTTTTACATGGGTCCCGTACACTTTCTATGGCGTCCGGCGCACGCTACATGGGTCCCGTACACTTTCTATGGCGTCCGGCGCATTTTTACATGGGTCCCGTACACTTTTTATGGCGTCCGGCGCTTTACATTGGTCCCGTACACTTTCTATGGCGTCCGGCGCACGCTTACATGGGTCCCGTATACTTTCTATGGCGTCCGGAGCACTTACATTGGTCCGTACGCTTTCAATGGCGTCAGGCGCACTCTTACATGGGTCCCGTTCACTTTATATGGCGTCCGGCGCACGCTACATGGGTCCCGTACACTTTCTATGACGTCCGGAGCACTTTTACATGGGTCCCGTACACTTTCAATGGCGTCCGGCGCACGCTACATGGGTCGTACACTTTCTATGGCGTCCGGCGCATTTTTACATGGGTCCCGTATACTTTATATGACGTCCGGCGCACGCTTACATGGGTCCCGTATACTTTCTATGGCGTCCGGGGCACGGTTACATGGCTCCCGTACACTTTCTATGGCGTCAGGAGCACTCTTACATTGGTCCCGTACACTTTCAATGGCGTCCGGCGCACGCCCATGGGTCCCGTACACTTTCTATGGCGTCCGGCGCATTTTTACATTGGTCCCGTACACTTTCAATGGCGTCCGGCGCACTCTTACATGGGTCCCGTACACTTTCTATGGCGTGCGGCGCACGCTTACATGGGTCCCGTACGCTTTCTATGGCGTCCGGCGCACTCTTACATTGGTCCCGTACACTTTCTATGGCGTCCGGCGCACGCTTACATGGGTCCCGTACACTTTCTCTGGCGTCCGGAGCACTCTTACATTGGTCCCGTACACTTTCTATGGCGTCCGGCGCACGCTTACATGGGTCCCGTACACTTTCTATGGCGTCCGGCGCACGCTTACATGGGTCCCGTACACTTTCTATGGCGTCCGGCGCATTTTTACATGGGTCCCGTACACTTTCTCTGGCGTCCGGAGCACTCTTACATTGGTCCCGTACACTTTCAATGGCGTCCGGCGCACGCTTACATGGGTCCCGTACACTTTCTATGGCGTCCGGCGCACGCTTACATGGGTCCCGTACACTTTCTATGGCGTCCGGCGCATTTTTACATGGGTCCCGTACACTTTCTATGGCGTCCGGCGCACGCTTACATGGGTCCCGTACACTTTCAATGGCGTCCGGCGCACGCTTACATGGGTCCCGTACACTTTCTATGGCGTCCGGCGCACGCTTACATGGGTCCCGTACACTTTCTATGGCGTCCGGCGCATTTTTACATGGGTCCCGTACACTTTCTATGGCGTCCGGCGCATTTTTACATGGGTCCCGTACACTTTCTATGGCGTCCGGCGCATTTTTACATGGGTCCAGTATACTTTCTATGACGTCCGGCGCTCGCTTACATGGGTCCCATACACTTTCTATGGCGTCCGGCGCATTTTTACATGGGTCCCGTACACTTTATATGGCGTCCGGCGCATTTTTACATGGGTCCCGTACACTTTCTATGGCGTCCGGAGCACTCTTACGTTGGTCCCGTACACTTTCTATGGCGTCTGGCGCATTTTTACATGGGTCCCGTACACTTTCTATGGCGTCCGGCGCATTTTTACATGGGTCCCGTACACTTTCTATGGCGTCCGGAGCACTCTTACATTGGTCCCCTACACTTTCTGGGGTCCGGCGCATTTTTACATGGGTCCCGTACACTTTCTATGGCGTCCGGCGCACTTTTACATTGGTCCCGTACACTTTCTATGGCGTCCGGCGCACGCTTACATGGGTCCGTATACTTTCTATGGCGTCCGGCGCACTTTACATGGGTCCCGTACACTTTCTATGACGTCCGGCGCACTTACATGGGTCCCGTTCACTTTCTATGGCGTCCGGCGCACGCTTACATGGGTCCTGTACACTTTCTATGGCGTCCGGCGCACTCTTACATTGGTCCCGTACACTTTCAATGGCGTCCGGCGCACGCTTACATGGGTCCCGTACACTTTCTATGGCGTCCGGCGCATTTTACATTGGTCCCGTACACTTTCTATGGCGTCCGGCGCACGCTACATGGGTCCCGTATACTTTCTATGGCGTCCGGCGCATTTTACATGGGTCCCGTACACTTTATATGGCGTCCGGCGCATTTTACATTGGTCCCGTACACTTTCTATGGCGTCCGGCGCACGCTTACATGGGTCCCGTATACTTTCTCTGGCGTCCGGAGCACTCTTACATTGGTCCCGTACACTTTCATTGGCGTCCGGCGCACGCTTACATGGGTCCCGTTCACTTTCTATGGCGTCCGGCGCACGCTTTCACATGGGTCCCGTACACTTTCTATGACGTCCGGAGCACTCTTACATTGGTCCCGTACACTTTCAATGGCGTCCGGCGCACGCTTACATGGGTCCTTGTATACTTTCTATGGCGTCCGGCGCATTTTACATTGGTCCCGTACACTTTCTATGGCGTCCGGCGCACGCTTACATGGGTCCCGTATACTTTCTATGGCGTCCGGCGCATTTTTTACATGGGTCCCGTACACTTTCTCTGGCGTCAGGAGCACTCTTACATTGGTCCCGTACACTTTCAATGGCGTCCGGCGCACGCTACATGGGTCTTGTACACTTTCTATGGCGTCCGGCGCATTTTTACATTGGTCCCGTACACTTTCAATGGCGTCCGGCGCACGCTTACATGGGTCTTGTACACTTTCTATGGCGTCCGGCGCACGCTTACATGGGTCCCGTATACTTTCTATGGCGTCCGGCGGACTCTTACATTGGTCCCGTATGCTTTCCTTCGCGGTCGGCGCACGCTTACATGGGTCCCGTATACTTTTTATGGCGTCCGGCGCACTTTTACATGGGTTCCGTACACTTTCTATGGCGTCCGGCGCACGCTTACATGGGTTCCGTACACTTTCTATGGCGTCCGGCGCACGCTTACATGGGTCCCGTACACTTTCTGTGGCGTCCGGCGCACGCTTTTATGGGTCCCGTATGCACTTTCTATGGCGTCCGGCGCACTCTTACATGGGTCCCGTACACTTTCTATGGCGTCCGGCGCACGCTTACATGGGTCCCGTACACTTTCTATGGCGTCCGGCGCACGCTTACATGGGTCCCGTACACTTTCTATGGCGTCCGGCGCACTTTTTACATGGGTCCCGTACACTTTCTCATGGCGTCCGGCGCACGCTTACATTGGTCGTACGCACTTTCAATGGCGTCCGGCGCACTCTTACATGGGTCCCGTACACTTTCTATGGCGTCCGGCGCACGCTTACCTGGGTCCCGTACACTTTCTATGGCGTCCGGCGCATTTTTACATGGGTCCCGTACACTTTTATGGCGTCCGGCGCATTTTACATGGGTCCCGTACACTTTTATGGCGTCCGGCGCATTTTTACATGGGTCCCGTACACTTTCTATGGCGTCCGGCGCACGCTTACATGGGTCCCGTACACTTTCTATGGCGTCCGGCGCATTTTACATGGGTCCCGTACACTTTTTATGGCGTCCGGCGCATTTACATGGGTCCCGTACACTTTCTATGGCGTCCGGCGCATTTTTACATGGGTCCCGTACACTTTCTATGGCGTCCGGCGCACGCTTACATGGGTCCCGTACACTTTCTATGGCGTCCGGCGCATTTTTACATGGGTCCCGTACACTTTCTATGGCGTCCGGCGCATTTTTACATGGGTCCCGTACACTTTCTATGGCGTCAGGCGCACTCTTGCATGGGTCCCGTATACTTTCCTATGGCGTCCGGCGCACTCTTACATTGGTCCCGTACGCTTTCCTTGGCGTCCGGCGCACGCTTACATGGGTCCCGCACACTTTCTATGGCGTCCGGGGCACTCTTACATTGGTCCCGTACACTTTCAGTGGCGTCCGGCGCACGCTTACATGGGTCTTGTACACTTTCTATGGCGTCCGGCGCACGCTTACATGGAACCCGTGCACTTTCTATGGCGTCCGGAGCACTCTTACATTGGTCCCGTACGCTTTCAATGACGTCCGGCGCACGCTTACATGGGTCCCCTATACTTTCTATGGCGTCCGGCGCATTTTACATTGGTCCCGTACACTTTCTATGGCGTCCGGCGCACGCTTACATGGGTCCCGTATACTTTCTATGGCGTCCGGCGCACGCTTACATGGGTCCTGTACGCTTTCTCTGGCGTCAGGAGCACTCTTACATTGGTCCCGTACACTTTCAATGGCGTCCGGCGCACGCTTACATGGGTCCCGTACACTTTCTCTGGCGTCCGGAGCACTCTTACATGGGTCCCGTACCCTTTCTATGGCGTCCGGCGCATTTTCACATAGGTCCCGTACACTTTCTACGGCGTCCGGCGCACGCTTACATGAGTCCCGTACCCTTTCCATGGCCTCCGGCGCATTTTCACATGGGTCCCGTACCCTTTCTATGGCGTCCGGCGCACGCTTGCATGGGTCCCGTACCCTTTCTATGGCGTCCGGCGCACGTCTACATGGGTCCCGTACCCTTTCTATGGCGTCCGGCGCATTTTTACTTGGGTCCCGTACCCTTTCTATGGCGTCCGGCGCGTTTTTACATGGATCCCCTACACTTTCTATGGCGTCCGGCGCACACTTACATGGGTCCCGTACACTTTCTATGGCGTCCGGCGCACGCTTGCATGGGTCCCGTACACTTTTATGGCGTCCGGCGCATTTTACATGGGTCCCGTACACTTTTATGGCGTTCGGCGCCCCTTTCCATGGGTCCCGTTCATTTTATACGGCGTCCGGCGCACGCTTACATGGGTCCCATACACTTTCTATGGCGTCCGGCGCATTTTTACATGGGTCCCGTACACTTTATATGGCGTCCGGCGCATTTTTACATTGGTCCCCTATACTTTCTTTGGCGTCCGGCGCCCGCTTACATGGGTCCGTACACTTTCGATGGCGTCCGGCGCACTCTTACATTGGTCCCGTACACTTTCTATGGCGTCCGGCGCACGCTTACATGGGTCCCGTAAACTTTCTATGGCGTCCGGCGCACTCTTACATTGGTCCCGTATACTTTCTCTGGCGTCCGGAGCACTCTCACATTGGTCCCGTACACTTTCAATGGCGTCCCGCGCATTTTTACATGGGTCCCGTACACTTTCTATGGCGTCCGGCGCACGCTTACATGGGTCCCGTACACTTTCTATGGCGTCCGGCGCACGCTTACATGGGTCCCGTATACTTTCTATGGCGTCCGGCGCATTTTTACATGGGTCCCGTACACTTTCTCTGGCGTCCGGAGCACTCTTACATTGGTCCCGTACACTTTCAATGGCGTCCGGCGCACGCTTACATGGGTCTTGTACACTTTCTATGGCGTCCGGCGCATTTTTATATTGGTCCCGTATACTTTCTATGGAGTCCGGCGCACGCTTACATGGGTCCAGTATACTTTCTATGGCGTCCGGCGCACGCTTAGATGGGTCCAGTATACTTTCTATGGCGTCCGGCGCACTCTTACATTGGTCCCGTGCACTTTCTATGGCGTCCGGCGCATTTCTACATGGGTCCCGTACACTTTCTATGGCGTCCGGAGCACTCTTACATTGATAACGTGCGCATTCAATGTCGTCCGGCGCACGCTTACATGGGTCCCGTATACTTTCTATGGAGTCCGGCGCACGCTTACATGGGTCCAGTATACTTTCTATGGCGTCCGGCGCATTTTTACATGGGTCCCGTACACTTTCTCTGGCGTCCGGAGCACTCTTACATTGGTCCCGTACACTTTCTATGGCGTCCGGCGCACGCTTACATGGGTCCCGTACACTTTCTATGGCGTTCGGCGCACGCTTACATGGAACCCGTGCACTTTCTATGGCGTCCGGCGCATTTTTACATGGGTCCCGTACACTTTCTATGGCGTCCGGAGCACTCTTACATTGGTCCCGTACACTTTCAGTGGCGTCCGGCGCAGGCTTGCTTACATGGGTTCCGTATACTTTCTACGGCCTCCGGCGCAAGCTTACATGGGTCCCGTACCTTTCTATGGCGTCAGGCGCATTTCTACATGGGTCCCGTACACTTTCTATGGCGTCCGGCGCATTTTTACATGGGTCCCGTACACTTTCTATGGCGTCCGGCGCATTTTTACATGGGTCCCGTATACTTTCTATGGCGTCCGGCGCACGCTTACATGGGTCCCGTACACTTTCTATGGCGTCCGGCGCATTTTTACATGGGTCCCGTACACTTTCTCTGGCGTCCGGAGCACTCTTACATGGGTCCCGTATACTTTCTATGGCGTCCGGCGCACGCTTACATGGGTCCCGTACACTTTCTATGGCGTCCGGAGCACTCTTACATGGGTCCCGTATACTTTCTATGGCGTCCGGCGCATTTTTACATGGGTCCCGTACACTTTCTATGGCGTCCGGCGCAGGCTTACATGGGTCCCTTACACATTCTATGGCGTCCGGCTCGCTTACATGGGTCCCGTACACTTTCTATGGCGTCCGGCGCACGCTTGCATGGGTCCCGTATACTTTCTATGGCGTCCGGCGCACGCATGAATGGGTCCCGTGCACTTTCTATAGCGTCTTATGCACTCTTACATCGGTCCCCTACCCTTTTTATGGCGTCCGGCGCACTCTTACATGGGTCCCGTTGCTTTTATATGACGTCCGGCGCACTTTTACATGGGTCACGTACACTTTCTATGACGTCCGGCGCACTCTTTAATGGGCCCCGTACACTTTCTATGGCGTCCGGCGCACGCTTACATGGGTCCCGTACACTTTCTATGGCGTCCGGCGCATTTTTACATGGGTCCCGTACACTTTCTATGGCGTCCGGCCCCTTTTTACATTGGTCCCGTACACTTTCTATGGCGTCCGGCGCATTTTTACATGGGTCCCGTACACTTTATATGGCGTCCGGCCCCTTTTTACATTGGTCCCGTACACTTTCTATGGCGTCCGGCGCACGCTTACATGGGTCCCGTATACTTTCTATGGCGTCCGGAGCACTCTTACATTGGTCCCGTACGCTTTCAATGGCGTCAGGCGCACTCTTACATGGGTCCCGTTCATTTTATATGGCGTCCGGCGCGCTTTTCCATGGGTCCCGTACACTTTCTATGACGTCCGGAGCACTCTTACATTGGTCCCGTACACTTTCAATGGCGTCCGGCGCACGCTTACATGGGTCTTGTACACTTTCTATGGCGTCCGGCGCATTTTTACATTGGTCCCGTACACTTTCTATGGCGTCCGGCGCACGCTTACATGGGTCCCGTATACTTTCTATGGCGTCCGGCGCATTTTTACATGGGTCCCGTACACTTTCTCTGGCGTCAGGAGCACTCTTACATTGGTCCCGTACACTTTCAATGGCGTCCGGCGCACGCTTACATGGGTCTTGTACACTTTCTATGGCGTCCGGCGCATTTTTACATTGGTCCCGTACACTTTCTATGACGTCCGGCGCACGCTTACATGGGTCCCGCACACTTTCTATGGCGTCCGGCGCACGCTTACATGGGTCCTGTATACTTTCTATGGCGTCCGGCGCACTCTTACATTGGTCCCGTATACTTTCCTTGGCGTCCGGCGCACGCTTACATGGGTCCCGTACACTTTCTCTGGCGTCCGGAGCACTCTTACATTGGTCCCGTACACTTTCTATGGCGTCCGGCGCACGCTTACATGGGTCCCGTATACTTTCTATGGCGTCCGGCGCACGCTTACATGGGTCCCGTACACTTTCTATGGCGTCCGGCGCATTTTTACATGGGTCCCGTACACTTTCTCTGGCGTCCGGAGCACTCTTACATTGGTCCCGTACACTTTCTATGGCGTCCGGCGCACGCTTACATGGGTCCCGTATACTTTCTATGGCGTCCGGCGCACGCTTACATGGGTCCCGTACACTTTCTATGGCGTCCGGCGCATTTTTAAAATGGGTCCCGTACACTTTCTCTGGCGTCCGGAGCACGCTTACATTGGTCCCGTACACTTTCAATGGCGTCCGGCGCACTCTTACATGGGTCCCGTACACTTTCTATGGCGTCCGGCGCACGCTTACCTGGGTCCCGTACACTTTCTATGGCGTCCGGCGCATTTTTACATGGGTCCCGTACACTTTTTATGGCGTCCGGCGCATTTTTACATGGGTCCCGTACACTTTTTATGGCGTCCGGCGCATTTTTACATGGGTCCCGTACACTTTCTATGGCGTCCGGCGCACGCTTACATGGGTCCCGTACACTTTCTATGGCGTCCGGCGCATTTTTACATGGGTCCCGTACACTTTTTATGGCGTCCGGCGCATTTTTACATGGGTCCCGTACACTGTTTATGGCGTCCGGCGCATTTTTACATGGGTCCCGTACACTTTCTATGGCGTCCGGCGCACGCTTACATGGGTCCCGTACACTTTCTATGGCGTCCGGCGCATTTTTACATGGGTCCCGTACACTTTCTATGGCGTCCGGCCTTTACATTGGTCCGTACACTTTCTATGGCGTCCGGCGCACGCTTACATGGGTCCCGTATACTTTCTATGCATCCGAGCGTCCGGCGCATTTTCAGTATCTACATGGGTCCCGTACGCTTTCTCTGGCGTCCGGAGCACTCTTACATTGGTCCCGTACACTTTCTATGGCGTCCGGCGCACGCTTATGGGTCCCGTACATTTTATATGGCGTCCGGCGCATTTTTACATGGGTCCCGTACCCTTTCTATGACGTCCAGCGCACGGTTACAATGGTCCCGTACACTTTCTACGGCGTCCGGCGCATTTTTACATGGGTCCTGTATACTTTCTATGGCGTCCAGAACGCACTGCTTACATTGGTCGTATACTTTCAATGGCGTCCGGCGCACGCTTACATGGGTCCCGTACACTTTCTCTGGCGTCCGGCGCACTCTTACCATTGGTCCGTACACTTTCTATGACGTCCGGCGCACGCTTACATGGGTCCCGCACACTTTCTGTGGCGTCCGGCGCACGCTTACATGGGTCCTGTATACTTTCTATGGCGTCAGCGCGCACTCTTACATTGGTCCCGTATGCTTTCCTTATGGCGTCCGGCGCCACGCTTTACATGGGTCCCCGTACACTTTCTCTGGCGTCCGGCGCACTCTTACATTGGTCCCGTACACTTTCTATGGCGTCCGGCGCACTGTCGCCTTTACATGGGTCGGCCCGTATGCTTTCTATATGGCGTCCGGCGCACGCTTACACATGGGTCCCGTACACCTCTCTGCGCAATGGCGTCCGGCGCATTTTTACGCATGGGTCCCATGTACACTTTCTCTGGCGTCCGGAGCACATCTTACATTGGTCCCGTACACTTTCTATGGCGTCCGGCGCGCATGTTTTACATGGGTCCCGTATGCACTTTCTATGGCGTCCGGCGCACGCTAATCTGCACATGGGTCCCGTACACTTTCAACTATGGCGTCCGGCGCATTTTAAAATGGGTCCCGTACACCTTTTTCTCTGGCGTCCGGCGCACTCTTCTACATTGGTCCCGTACGCTTTCCAATGACGATGCGGCGCACTCTTACATGAGTCCCGCACAACTTGTTAATGGCATCGTGAGCGTATGGGCGTCGCTGTGCTTATTCAAATCTCACTGCGTTTCGCGCCTCCGTGAACAGCGCGTCGCGTGTCACCTGCCGTCGCAGTCTTCCCGTTGATCAATTTTTGAAAACTTCATAGAGTCGGTTGTTCCAGAACTATATGACAGGAGGCGTGACCGGAGTAGGTGCGTTACTACCCAGTCACGCCCTTTCCCGCTCGAAAACTTTTATTAATACGACCACGGATTCAATCACTTCCTATTCACGCTTTAAATGCTCTGAACTCAATCAATCAGTGTTTTCGGATTTTTTACAAAATAAAAACATGTTATTATTCTCCATGTTCTTCCTTCTTCAAACCTCGGCATCTTATTATGATTATGATACTGCTATGACAACGAGGTTGATAGGTGGAAGAGAATACATTAGTGGCCTGACGTTTCGACCTTCACGTCTTTCATCGAAGGCCTCGCGAGTCCACCTTTACGCGGAATAGGTCCGCTGCCGCTGTTAGTAATCGAGTGCGCAGGATTACTGATTTTGCTAAAATCGCCAGATATTTTCACTTATATTCTAATCATCAGTTACTTTGCCACCACCAACACCTGTTCAGCTAATACCTACTGACGCTTTGACCAAGCACTGTTGTCTCCATCAATCATCTGGCTCTTTCTCTGCCACGATGAAGTACCACTGTCCGGGACCGACTTAGACCTCCTGCTAGAAGATTCCTTGCCTACTTTCTCACCGTTAACCTATCACATCAGCCTTCATTGCGCGTGTGGTAATTCAATGGTGACAAAGTGAAGCAGAGAACCCCTTCCAGGAGGTCTGCATGAGTGCCAGTGTTCCATCTCTTGGCTACCTTTTCATCCCATTCCTCCCAACGGCAAACCTCATCAGTTAGATTTAGTTGATTTCACTAGATTTGTGCTATGTGAATCAACCAGGGCTTATTGGTAGTTGCGTGCCATGAGCACTGTAACCAGAAAAACGCATCGGAGAATGCGATACTGAGGTGAGAAACGACATGTGAGTGATTTCGCAATGTAAATCTGCCCAGGAGCCTGGGTTTCGCAATCCGTGAGCTTCGCTTCGCTTCAGACGGTCAGCAAATATAATTTTCCCATTTTTATATCGCTTTCTTGTTCAGCATAAATGTTTGAAATCTATGCATCCTTTTGTCGAGCCTACCGCTTTTGTTATGTATTGGAATTCAAAACGGAACGGAATGATGAATATCTAGCATCGGTGTAATAGCGAAACGAGTGTGAGCGCAGAAGAAAAGGTGCTCCAAGGCGAAATACAGTAATACGCGAATCTATCGGCAAGCAGCGACACCCCCTCATGGTCCGCGGGTGCCCAGCAGCCAAATGTTTTCGTTATGTAGGTTTACTGGCGACTCCCTCTTTCACATTTTCAGAAACGTATCCATGTTTCTAAACTTAAGGGCTTTGCAGACAGTTGCAGCGACCAGCGGCACGCCGCCGAACGAGAGCTTTGAGGCGTGGTCGAAACCCGACGCGGCGATGAGCACAAAGACCTCGCAGAGTTACCAGCGACGTTGTCGTCAGCGCCAGCGTTCTACCATTTGCGCATGCGATCTCATTCATTTGACGTCGCATCTCGCTATACACAGTTTTATTTGGTTTGATATGATTCGAAACTTATGTAAACGTTCATCTGCAACTACTACAAAATATTGTGATCAGAGAAGCCGGGAAAATAATTCCAAGTTTACGACCGGTAAGATTGATGCCTTGATGAATAGTTTTCGATATATAAAAAATCATTGGACGGTTTATGGCAATCGCTTTAGAAAACAATCGTACCAGACGACGGTGAAACAAAAAAAACCAAATAAAACTGGAAACAAAACCAATTCGAGATGAAATTGCGAATGTGGACAAATTTGAAGTATGCTCCAATAGTTTTCCCTTCAATTTGTGCTGGAAATAGAAAGAAAGGTCCTCAGAGGGCTTGAATTCATGAAAGGCAGAAAAAAGCTCGAATCGATCGTCGGCGGCGCTCGTCGCCAGCGATGGAAATGGTCGGAACCATTCTCCGCCGCCAGTTCTGTGACGGCGTCGCTCCGGGAGCGTCGCTGTTGTCGCGGCGGCGGAAACACTCTGCGTAGCGCTCCCCATTTTCCATCATTGCACTGCCGCAGCGAGACTCGCCGCGGTGCAACTCTGCAGATCCCTTTGGTCTTTTGTTGGCTATCTATCGAATATTTGCCAGCTTTGCCACACTCGATCGTTACTTACCTTAAATAGGGCACGAAAAAGTGGTAGCTTTGGCCTGAATTTTTCTCATTTCCAAATCGTGTCCTCACCAAATACCGCCACAAAAATCTTAGAAAACAGCCTTGTAAGACGAATTTTCTGGAAATGTGATTTTGGACCGATAATAAGAAACAATTCTTAATTTTTAGATCAAAATCAAGAGCACACTTGGCTCTTCTCTCTACCGAATACTCTAATATAAATTTTGTAGGATCTAGATACATCTTTGCTTCTCATGAACCACGCTCGTGGTTCACCCCCAAGAAGTTTATGAATGAACTTCCCAGGTTGTACCAACAACTCTTGGCTTTCCTCACTATAAATTTGATTTAGTAAGAAACCCACGATTTTAATGAACACAGATCACCGTCTCGTCATGTGTTGCTTGGTGATTCGTCACCCAACTTCCTCCGATACCTTTCCTTCCTCTCACATCTACTCCTCCACTACCTCTCTAATGCACTATTTCACTGTATTTACTAATTTTTACACATCACCATCACAACCAGACTGAGATACGTTTTTATTTTCATAGAATTTCTTATAGCTGTCTTCATCTTACTAAATAAGTATAGATCTGGATATGGTTAGTGTTCAGAGGGTTCCACACAGGGATGCGAAAGTTAGAAGGACGAATTCTTCTTTGCTCCTATGCTTCCTATCTAAGACTATAAATATATATATATATATATATATATATATATATATATATATATATATATATATATATATATATATATAGTATATATATATACTATATATATATATATATATATATATATATATATATATATATATATATATATATATATATATATATATATATATATATATATATATATATATATATATACAAATTCACTTCCACACTGCTGTATCCAGTCCATATAAATATGCATGATTCCGCGAAATCGTGCGTGCAGCGCGGTTGCGAGTATCCTCGGACAGGGATAGAGGGATCACTTGGGTGGTTAGGATCACCCCGCTCACCAAAAGAAGCAAAAAGCGCCCGGGTGATCCCACATCCTGTGTCAGAGGATACTCATAGCTCACGCGCCGCCTTTGATTTTCATAATCAAATTACTTTGCATGAACCTATTAATAATATAATTGATCTAATATTATATATAATATATATATATATATATATATATATATATATATATATATATATATATATATATATATATATATATATATATATATATATATATATATATATATATATATATATATATATATATATATATATATATATATATATATATATATATATATATATATATATATATATATATATATATATATATATATATATATATATATATATATATATATATATATATATATATATATATATATATATATTGACTTACTTTGACTTAAGATCCAGTTTGGCTTTCGCCTGACGCGGTCATTCCCGCATCTTCACCGAGGTGTGCCGTCCTGGTAGTCAGCCGTTTCATTTTCTACGGTCTTCAGCCTGAATTTCAGACACATTCCATCCGGCCCTGTCACTATTCCATTTCCTGCAGGAAACGAAACATCAGCGCCTGAACTGTCTTTCGATGCCGAAAGTGACTTTAAATCCTCTGTAACCACATCCTCGTCCAGAACTTTCTGCCTACGCCCAGGTGGCCGTTTCCAGACAGGATTTGGAAGCATTTTTAAAGCGTGTTGTACGGGACGATCCGGCGGTCTTAGTATATGCCCGAGCGGTGGAAGTCGACTTTCCATTGCTGCTTGAGATGGCGTTAGGAGATGCTGGCACTCTCCCTCGTGTCAAGCGTTGATGTGCTGCGTCGATTTTCCCCTTGTAAAGGTCTTCGTTATGTCATACACGCGGCCAGAAATATCCAAGCAAACGCCTAAAAAGCTTCCTCTCCGTGCAA
Source organism: Aplectana chamaeleonis (assembly GCA_029168955.1). Taxonomy (NCBI): domain Eukaryota; kingdom Metazoa; phylum Nematoda; class Chromadorea; order Rhabditida; family Cosmocercidae; genus Aplectana; species Aplectana chamaeleonis. The sequence continues at coordinate 144,772 of JAPDOI010001723.1, forward strand.
TCCAACCTTTCCATCTGCGTTTTCGAACACTGCCCACGTCTCCGATCCGTACATCATGATAGAACGAATAGCGGATAGATGAACGCGCAACTTGACTTCCTCTTCGCGATGGTGGTAGACCACAAACACTTAGTTAGAAGGGGTGAATGCAGACGTGGCTTTTTCGCATCGTTGTCGAATATCCGCTGCGCATAACTGCATCGTTCTTTCAGCAAACAGCCCAAATACCAGAAATCGTCCACCAGTTCGATTCATTTATCCGTCCACACAAACTCCAGTTGAAGGCCTCTGAGAGACCCACATCTGCCTTGCATTTGTCAGGACGAAGACGAAGTCCATAGGCTGCAGCATGCTTCGGAAACGAGGTTCACAATCCTTTGCAGTTTTGCGTTGTTTTCGGCCAGAATAACACAATGTCGTCGGCGTACTCCCAGGTCGACAAAGGAGCTAGTCCTGATGGTGTGTTAGGGATCACATCCGCAGGAAACTGTTCTGCAACTCTACGCATGATGTCATCAACGGCGGAAGTTGAAAAGAAAAGGTCCTGCAACGGCTCCGCTGCCTTACTCCTGTTTTCACCTCGAAAGCCTGGCGTAAATCCGACAGGGTGTACCGAACTGCTGCTGTTCATTCGCTTTGTTCATGTCCTCGATTAACCGAAGGTGTCACTTTTCCGGAGACTCCATCTGCTCGCAGAGCATTGAGCAATCGATCGATGAGGGGAGGAGAGTCGAACGCGGCTTCAAAGTCCAAAAAAGCAAGCTGTAATGGCTTCGAAAACCGCTGCCACGATTCAATTACCTCTTCCTCGCGACGAACGCCGGTCGATGGTCGATCTTCCAGGTCGAAAACCGGCTTGCTCATCTCCTGGTCGTTCCTTCACGATGTTTGATAAGTCGCTCGAGAATGATACGTTCCTAAAACCTTGTACATGACACGAAGTAGAGAGATTCCTCTGTAGTTCTTAGGATCCGTGACGGACATGGCTTCTTTGTGAAGAGGCCGATGATCGCATGTCTCCCACAGATCGGGTATCCTTTCGCTCATCCATATGGCCTGGATGGTGTTGGTCATTTTCACGAATCCCAGACAGAGTGTGAAGAGCTTTCAGCATTTCAGCGGTGATGTTGTCATCTCCACTCTGCCTTTCCATTCCTTCATTTTCCGGACACAATCCGTGAAAACTGGACTCAGTCGGCGGTTCCTCCACTGACATCGTAACGTGTTTGCTCTCTGAACATGCGGGGAGCTCAGGTACTGATGGCGCTGGACGATTCAGTAGTGAACTGGAAGTAATCCTTCCATATTATTGGCAGCGTCGCATCACCAACTGCAACTCCATTGGTAGTGTTCAAGACGGGAGAACATCTGCTTCATCTTCCCGCTTTATACTGTCGCAGCAACGTGCCAAACTTTCTTCGGATTCTTCTCCTCCTCCTCCCAAGCCTTCTCGAACTCCTTAGCTCCTACACGTCCACTCTCGTTCGCGGTCACTTTGAAGCTGCCGGGACGCAATCTCCGCTCCACAGACGCTTCTCCTCCACGAAGTTTCCTGCAGTTCGGAGAGCACATGCTCTGGCCAGCCAGGTAGATGTTGGCTGGCCTTCTGGGACGTGGGCGAACTATCTTGCTTAGGCTGCCTGACCGGGAGTGCCTCTTTCGGAAGCGTCCTGGATGCGCCCGACAAAAAGAATCCGCGTCGCATAAGTTTCTTCTTAGTCCGTACTCCGATGTGAATAGAAACGCGTTGTCGGAAATTCGCTTCTGCACTCTTCATCTCTGAAACTTGTCGTATCGGTCCTCTGGAGAGGCTGGGCCCCTCGCTTCCTCTCTTATGAATCCTCGCGGTGAAGTTCAACAGAAAACGGGACGGTGATCCGAATCGAATGCGACATCCCACACAGCTCTAGATCTTCGAATGTCCGATACTGGAATATTCCTCGTCAGGACGTAGTCAGGCTGTGGTTCTCAAAGTTGTCATCTTCCGCTTCCGCTGCTCTTCTGGAGATAGCCGGGTTGGTCCCTGCCACACGTAAGCTGGATGGCGGCGATAGTTCGCTCTTGAATGTCGATGCAATAATCAGACCACTGCGTTCACAAAGTCGACAAGGCGTAGTCATTGTCCGATATTTGCTCCACTGGGTAAGAACCATTTACCGAGTGCTTCAGATTCCTGATCAAGTCCCCATCTTCGCATTTGCATCCAATCCCCACGACAACAGCATGTTGGACAAGGTATCCTGACCAGCAACGTATTGGAGTTCCTCATAAAACGGCATCCTTCAGATTGTCTTCGGCGGTTTCAGTGGGCGCATGAGGCACTCACTATCCACAGATTGAATCACTCCTGTGATCCCGCAGTCGTACCGAATGCATCTCCGACACGACGTTAGGCCGAACTCGCCAGACCATACCCATTGAAATCCTTCCCGCCCACAGCTGTTGCACGGCCTCCGACTTCTCCTATCGTCAGCGTTACCGCAGTAGATGGTGTACTCTCCGACGCTGATGACGGGTCTATCCCAACCCGGGGCGGGTTTCCTGCAAAGCGGCAAACGGTGCATGGAAACGCGGCTCCGTCTGGATAGCGCAGTTTTTGGATATCACTCGACAGCGATCTGACGGTTCAGAAATGTGGCGAAGGTGTGGCCTGTGGCCAAAGAACTCCATGTAGACTCCTAGGTACGGATCCCTGAGGTGCTGGGCCACGGAGGCCTTAGTGTGCCGGACGGCGACGCCTTTATTCAATGTGCGGGGATAGCTTTCGCGATATAGTTGTGCACGCTTATATCGCTCGAACGTTCCCTGTGTGCACTCAAACGTCTGCTGAGTTCCAGTAGAAGCGGGGGCACCAACCGAGCAGGTACCAACAGACATATACACCACCCCACATATATATATGCCTGCATATATATGCTTATATATATATATATATATATATATATATATATATATATATATATATATATATATATATAAGATATATATATATATATATATATATATATATATATATATATATATATATATATATATACTATACTCACTACTATACTCCTCTCTCTGCTCTATATATATATATATATATATATATATATATATATATATACCATAATAATGTAATAATAGCCAGCAATAATATCTAACAATATTCAACTGTGTATGTAATATGTATGTATGTAATAGCATCATATATGTAATAGCCATGTAGTAGCCATATGTAGCTATGTAATGTGAGTGTAGTAGCCAGGTCTTGTTGTGCTCACCATATTTCGTTGAGCAGCACCTTCTGCACTGAACCCGGCAGGCTGTTGAGTATGCAGCGTTCAGAGGCGACCTGGCGTGTACACGCAATCTAATATGTCTTGGCGCGGTATCACGTGGTAGAGAACCGTGAAGTCCGTACGAATTACTAGGCCGCCTGGTTCTGGCGCCTTCCCGGAAATCGCCGAGCAGCACAGAGTCATTGCAGATCTTTAGTCTGACGAAGCCACTGAATTTCGCCGCCTGAGTCGATCAGTCGCTATCGCTGACGTATCCAGGCTGTTTCCATGCGCTGTTTTCCGTAGCGCGGATAACAGCATGATCAGGATAGGACCGTCGTCGGCGTCGGGTACGCCGTAGCTGCTGCTAGCGCTGTTGCGATAAGTGAGATAGCATTGCTGGCTGAAGCTGAGGGTTTCGAGTATGTCAGGAATTGACCCGGCAGTCGATGTCAGGTGACGTGATACGATGTAAGTCAGTTCGATCTTGGGTTCAGTGAGTGATTAATCGTATACTGCGCCAGCCAGAGGCATTGAAGGATGGTCGTTTAGAGGATTCGACAGTGATGCGTTGCTGGGCCAGATGTACGCTGATCGGCGTAGCTGTTGTCGTGCGATTGTTGCGAGTGGAGACGATCAAAGTCCAGTATTGCTCGACCAGATGGTTCTGCGCGTGAACAGGCATCGGACGGTGAGCTTACGCGCTGATCGACGCGATTGGGCGCGGTGGTCTGATTTATTAGTCGATTCAGGATAAATCGTATCAGCATTGGCGAGTGTTGATTGGCCCGGCTATCTTCGGAAGGCCTGATGAGATGTGCGGAATGAGTTCAGACGGCTGAACTACGGCTGTGATATGCCTGACGAAGGTATTCCGGTATCGAACGATCCTAGAGCTGATGGGATGTCGCGTTCGATTCGGATCACCGTCTGTTCTGTTGAACTTCGCTGCGAAAATTCATAGGAAGCGAGAATTCAGCTTCTCTCCAGAGGATTGACATGACAAGTCTCAGAGTGCAGAAGAAGAAAATTTCCGACAACGATATAGGACAGACTGAAGAAGGCTTTGC